>VCRD01002834.1:10826-32929 GCA_006783055.1 Trinorchestia longiramus
TGAGCTCTTCCACTTGCATATTCATAAGAGTAACTAAACGTGGAATTGAATGAAGTTTTAGGTATAACTGCACAATCATCAGGGGGCCATTATTGCAGAACGTTGTTGTTAAGTGTCCAAAACAAAGTTAGGCTCATAAACTTCATGACATATCAGGGAAATCGAACACTACCACAACATAGTACCTCTTCTTAATATAAGTATTTTGAGCTTGCCCTACTGAACACCTGAATCATTTGCTCATATGATGCGAAAAAATGTTCTTCGCACAAGCGACCTACAACCCTAAACTCCTACTCTATTTCTCGTACTATTTAGGTTTATCCTACTCAGAGTAGATAATTAACGTGCACTTGATACTTTAGTCTTATCAAATACTTGTAAAGAACAAATAATATTTTTGCGAAGCCTTAGTGAGAGTGACACTAAAACTGCTTCAAATTTTTGTCAGAAATATGTGCGTGTTCTAATAAGGGTAGTTATTTTTAGTATGTTTACCGCACGTGCATTAGTGTTACAATTGACACAAACGATTTCCTACCGTAGTTGTATAACTATGTCTAATGTTTTTCTCAAGTTCATCTCGAGAGTGTGGGTGGACTGCAGTGTTAATTTTCATGTTAATGCGTTAGTAACCCTCAGATATTGTTTGTTCAGCAGGAACTTCATAATTTCTGTGTGTGAATCAATTTGTACCAAATCCTGTACATTTGGAATCCTTTTCCAATTTCTTCCCTATCGAAAATGTCTAGCAAATATGCTCGTCAAATTTACTTGTGTGGTACTCATCAATTTTGAGTTTGCAGCTGCTGTGCTGTGACGTGAGGACTGTCTCTTCTTTGTGATCGACCGTCCGTCCGTTCACAGATGGGTCTTGCCAATTTTCTTCCGAAAATTTGGAATCTTTTTTCGGTTGTCACTCGAAAGAAGCGATATCCAATAAATTTCTGCAGAGAAGAATGGCTGCAGGCAAAACTGGGGCAATCTCTGATTTTCGGAGAAATTTACATAATGGTTTCTAGCATCATGATTCGAAATAAAAGAACGATCGAGTCTTACTTCCCCTGGCAATTTTGTTTTTTATGTTTTGATTGCTATGCGAAGCTGTGCGTTTCTTGAAGTTTAGTGAAGTTTGGTCCATTTATTTTTGACTCACGAGCTGACGAATTAAAACATTTTTCTTGACATTATTATCGATGTATGAATATGATTATGTAAATAGGGAAGGATTTTCACTGTCTGTAAAAAACGACATCATAGGTATAAGGCTCGAACTGTTATTTATTAACAAATGGATTGCATCCTTACAGAAATCTGTCTATTTTTTCAGTATTCTAGTAATGAATTATTCGTGATAAGAAAAATATACTCAGCAGTAACGTAATCATGAACATTTGTGAGAGTTTTAATAATATATCACCGTGCAGAAAAATTCTCTCTGGTGGCACAGACGTATTCTATAAACATGATCCAATTGCTGTCTAGCTGTTCCTTTGGTAATTTAATAGATTGTTAGAAAGAAAAAACTGGTTTTAGAATTTGGCTGACAATGAGATTCGTTTGCAATGTTATGAGCAGCTTGAATTCGAGCAGAACACGACTGCTGGACAAGCTTGTTGTTAGCATTTATATTGAGATCATTTGCAGTGAATAAAGTTCTTAATTTTTTTAAGAAATTCAGAATAACATTTGTGTTGGGATGAACCCAGTCTTGCAAGCGTAAATAAATGGGTTATAATATTCCATGAAATTTTTTAGAACTCTTCTCGACAGAAGAGAGTAATGAGACTGTCTGTGCAAACACTGCATACAGTTAGTGACAGTCGGACATAATGTGGTATTGGGTGTCAGAGCAATACATTCATTGATAGTCGTTAAGAAGACGGTGCACATGAAATCTAAACTCCGACTGATGACGTGTGTATCTTACTCTGACTCTGTAAGCCAAACTCAAGATTTGATTTTTGAGTCCAACTCTTCACTGCAATTCCCAACTCCGATGCCCGAGTGAAAATCGTCAATTCAACGTCCCACTCCAGCTTTTGGCTCTGACTTCTGTGGCTTTGAAGTGACAAACTCAGACTTAGCCTCCATACACAGCTATCCAGGGCCTGTGTAGTGAAATTGTGTATTTCAAACTCCCAACCTTGAATCACTCGGGAAAAATTATTGCTCAGACTCCCGTTGAAGTTTTCTGTCTCATACTTCAGAATTCAACAACCAACCAAGATTCTTCAGACTTCACCGTTGTATAAACAAGGCTTCTTACGAATCCATTAAAAACATTGTGCAGATACATAGGAGTAATATAGTCTAACTAAAGTGCCAACTATGAAGGAACAGCACCATGAATTTAATTTTGATTAATCCAACTATATTTGTACAAATTTTTTCCGTAGATAACCTAAATAATCTTCTATTAGTTACTTAAATGGAAAAGTATTTTTTCGCACAATTTGTGCTATCGCCGCAGCACATGTTTTCCAATGAGAAGCATTTTTTCCATGCTCAGTTTATCATTAAAGGATCTCAATGAAACAATAAAAGTATTGGTTTGTATTAGGAATCTTTTACCGAGTCAGGAGCGACTCTCTTTAGTCTCTTCGCTAGTGGTTGAGTCGTGTGCATCCCGCTTGCACTAAGGAAAGATCCTGGTTCAATCCCAGTCGCCGCTTCAGTCTGTTACTGCAGGATCATCGAGAAACATGTCCAGAATGATTGTTAGCTCTAAGATATTACTTCTACTCTTAATATGACATTGAGAATTGAAAATCCAATTATATGTATCTGTACTGTAAACCTGATTAGAAATAAAGTTTCTTTCTTTCGTGCTTTTTCTGCCAATCGCTTTCCATTCTCTTTGTCATTTTCTCACTCATTAATTTTTTTCGTATTCAATTCTTGTTATACTTATTCCCTTACTTATTCTCTTACTCATCCTCTTACCCATTCCCGTACTCTATCTCTTACGCAAGCTTCCATCTATTTTCTCTTTCTCATTCTATGTTTCATCTTTCTCATTTTTTCTCTCTATCACTCTCAATTGCTATAGCTACTCTAAAATGACGGAAACATAAAAAATTATTCCTTTATGTGATTATCAAAGCATGGAACTCCTTCAGCATTGAATAGCAGTGACAACATAATAAGAGCTAGTGTTTATAGTTAATAGGAATGTTATTTCCAAAGGCTTGTATCCAAGTATTAATAGAATGATATGTTCTGTTATTCGTATTGGCTGCGCCAATATTCTCAGTTTCAATAGCAGACAAGAATAAATGCCCTAGAAAGAGGCAGTTTTGGTCTGAGTTGAGCGAGCTTGTATATCAGTTTAGTGGAAGCTCTGGATTTCCTTTCGTACGAGGACGACAGCAGTTGGTAACGTGAACTGCGTTCAGTTTGTCCAGAAATGTTCAAGTGAACGTGAAAACGGGAGTAAAGAAGAATAGATGAGTTGCCTGTCCAGTTGGTAAGGCTTTTGCCAGGAACCATGAAGCTGTTTTGTCAACTGTGGAACGGCGGCTGCCAAGCCCAATGTACCTAACGCAAACAAAGCTGCTTCGCTAGATTTTGAACCGCTCCAATAAATTCGTAAGCATATGCTCCAAACTACCAGTTTGCCTGGAAACGAACGTGTATTTGCTAGAGATAAACAAAGATTTTTGTGCAACGCGCTAGAGTATTGCTTATAATATTAAAGCTCCGTGTAATTGAGGCCAACATTTGTAAACACTGCACTAGTCTGCTTACAATAACTTGACAATCTATCTATAGAAATTATTTACTCAGCAGAAAACATGAGCGATTCTTTTTATGCAGTTCAACAGGCACTCATCAACTAGATTTACGCCTAAACACACAAGCTCTGCCTTCGCGTAAGCTTTCTCAATTGAAAGGCATTTCGTAATTTCAATTAGTTTTTGCGTTCCTTGCACGGCCTCTACAAAAATTAGGACTTCTTTGCTTCTTCGAGCTCTCGTGAGGAGTGAAAGAACGCTCACCATTTTTCAGCCTATTTTATAGCTCATTTGCTTTGCGCTCGAGCCAAGCAGCAGAATGAAATTTGATGTTGAAGAAAGCGAAATCCACTGCTTTCGCGCCTAGAGCTATTAAATTTAATCAGGTAGTGCGGAGCTGCGAGTCTTAGCCTCTTATAGGCTTTCATTACTCATTCCAGGCAATAAGGACAGAAAATTACGTGTATTGCTTTCGTAGATTTGCCAAAGAAAGTTGGATTCAATTTATGCTGCTGTGGAAGGTAATGATCAAGAAAATTTACGCTTTCAGTAAATTTGAAAAGTTTTTTTAAACGATTTGTGATTGAAAGAGAGGAGTAAAAAGCATTTGTACTAAATTTATGGTTGTTGAAGTGGTCTTGAGTTACTGATGAAGGAAGTCATCAGAAAATGACGCAGAATGACTACTTGTTCTATCAGAGATGCTCCAAAATGTCTGTTTGTATTCACCGACTATGAATTCAAGGGTCCACTCATCTTGAAACGACTTCATGAACTTTATAAATTTATTTGACCTGAAGATTTACTAAAATGAAAAAGAGTCTGTGTTGGAGCAAGAAATCATCGATATATGAGAGGGAAATCTACTGTACCATGTCAAAGTGTGAAAAATCATTATATATTGTTTCTGAATTGTAAGGCATTGTTTTCACGTTGTAATGTACGTATTTATTCCTGTTTACCGAAGGCAACAGTTGTTTGTACTTTGAACTTTGAAATTGATTGACTAGGCTCACCACATTCAGAGTGTTGTGAAAAATCTCTTTGTGTTAATGAAGAGCTTTGTTGCCGTACAAGAGCGAGAGCGGCTAACAGGATATTGCAATGCTGCTTAACTAATTAGTAAACACACCTGAGCGTTACATCAACAGTGGTAAGCACGGCATTCTATGTGCAAGTGGTACTTGCGACAAAATACTAAAGTTTTAATTTATTGTTTGACGTGAAGTGTCAATAAAGTGTCATATGTAACAAGACTTGAAAAACGCTGAAAAGAGGGTAAAAGCAATACATTCAATGTATTTATTCTTGTATCTAATACAAAATACATTTCCATATTATTTTCATCATAACAACTTAATATCCTTGTTACTCTTGGCCAAGCTTCCGTTCCGTCTGCCACCACAGACGCGTTCAGCGAAATCATCGGGCCTCTTGAGCGGGTGGTCGCTGCAGGCAGCGGCCTGCGTCTGGTCTGCTCCCTGAGGAACGCTTCTTCTCCGCCTAGTTTCGTGTTCTGGTACCAGGGACGCCGGATGGTCAATTATGATGTTGAGAGAAACGTGAAGGTCGTCACGGGCAAGGACTACAGGTAATTGAATGAAACCTTGCCTGACGTTCTGAGACATGCGTGTTTCTCGAGGCGATGAAGCGCCGGAGATCTGCGATGCTGGTTGATAGACCTTGATGCTGTGATGTCCTTCATTGGAGGATTCTATGATGCTGTGTTGATGAACCTTGATGCTGTGATGTCCTTCATTGGAGGATTCTATGATGCTGTGTTGATGAACCTTGATGCAGTGATGTCTATGAATTACCTTCGCTACTAGATTCATTGATACTGTGTTGACATTGATGCTGCGATATCTCTTTTACTGTTTATCCTGTCATAGTGTTACATGTGGGTTACTGTTCAGATCATCAGTACTGACATTTAATATTTTTAAATTTCCATAGTCTTATCTGCTAACAAAATGCTTCTGCAGTAACTCCTGAGCTGTATTTACCAAAAAGAGTACAGAAAATTACTAGCTTTGGAAAATGACTTGATTTAGTTTCTGAGGTAGGCGTGGCTGTACCTATAAAATCTTTTTTTTTATTTTGCTGCTTTTCATTGGCACTACAATTTAAAACGACTTGTAAATAACAAAAAAATGTAAACAAATGAAAATTTGAAGAAGTGATGATAGAATTCGAACAAAAAATTGATTGATATAATGCCATCAACAATTTCTGCAGAAAATATTTTGTTGAGTGTCTGCGACACGAGTAAAATCTGTAACTGCGAATAAATTTTAAGCAGAATTTCGAATAAGATGGAAATTCTAAAAACAAATGAAATTTGTATGAATGTCAATTCGTAAGCAATCAAATCTAAAATGAAACATTCACCAATAAAATTGAATATCACTGGTGCTCTACAGCTGTATCTCAATATTTACGTAGTACAAATTAGAAATAACAAGGTACGAGATGCAAATGAATATTGAATTTTCAGTTATTTGGAGTAAGATAAAATGAGTCATCGCTCTGGCCCGGAGTTTAGCTGCCACTGAAAAAACGCAGAGTATAAATCTGATTAATTATTCATTGGACACATTGCTAGCGCAGGGCAAATTATTTTTTTCTTTATTCAATTGGCTAGCAGAACTTGATTTAATCAGATAAACTTTTTGGAGTTCCTGCCACTTTGTGCGTCGGTGTTCCTTGACAGCAGCGTGTCCAAAGTAGACTCTGTTTCCAGTCCTTCCATTGGGCTCAGGTGAAGTAGATTTTTTTGGCTGACACCACACAATGATCTTTGGTGTAGTGTGGTATAGCGTTCATGAGAAATCAAAGTGAGCAAGATTATAATTTACCCAGCGGTAAATGCCTGAAGATACACAAACTAACCTCCATTGAACAGTTGGTCGCTGCTGACTATGTGTTAATTGAAATGAATTACGATAGAGGAGTATTTATTGTAGTCTAGTATTTCTTTTACTGAATGCTATGATACGTTACTGAGAACACCATTATGTTACAACATTTAAACTGTGAAGTCCATTTTACAACAGTTTTTAACGGAGAGTACGGTTTCGTTGCGAAATTAAACGGAGAGTTCCGTTATGTTGCAGTACCCTAACAGTGAAATTTGTTATGTAACAGTACTATAACAGTGAGTTCCGTTATTTTACAGTATTCTAAAGTGAGTTCCGTTATATTACAGTATCCTAATATTGAGTTCCGTTATGTTACAGTATCCTAACAGTGAGTTCCGTGACGGAAGACCACGGTGGAAACTACACGTGTGAACCCAGCAACGCTTCCCCGTCATCTGTCCACGTGCACGTGGCTGAAGGTAAGAAGTATGGCATCTCTGATCACGCGCACGTGGCTGAAGGTAAGAAGTATGGTATCTCTGAACACGTGCACGTGGCTGAAGGTAAGAAGTATGGCATCTCTGATCACGTGCACGTGGCTGAGGGTAAGAAGTATGGTATCTCTGATCACGTGCACGTGGCTGGAAGTAAGAAGTATGGTATCTTTGATCACGTGCACGTGGCTGGAAGTAAGAAGTATGGTATCTTTGATCACGTGCACGTGGCTGAAAGTAAGAAGTATGGTATCTCTGATCACGTGCACGTGGCTGAAAGTAAGAAGTATGGTATCTCTGATCACGTGCACGTGGCTGAGAATAAGAAATACGGCATCTGCAGTCATATGTAATAAAAATGTGCTCCTGAGTAGGTAGAATCTTGAAAATGCAAGCTGTAGGTATTGTTTATTATTAATTATTCACCTTATTATCCGCTTTAGTTCACAAAGTTAAGCTGTCTGCTGCTAGAGGACAGAGAAATTGGCTCGTCTTGTTCCCTGTCGAGAACACCCAAGAAAGCGAGGTGACTTAACTTTAAATACAAGTTTATTACGATAATAGTTAATGTTCAATGAGTACGAGAGTACGAGATTAATGAGATGTTATCTAATTGCATGTACAATTTTAAAAAACAGCAGAAATAAAATCAAATACGAGCATACCTAATTGTAAATACATAATTGATTAATGGCCAACTACGAGATTAGTGCGATAACAACTAACTTCTAATCAGAGATTAATATGAGAATACGAAATTACTTGACCAATTATTATTTTGAATCGCTGAATTACTTTGTCCGAGTATCGTAACTAGCGACGCGGAGGCTCAACTTTTGAACTGCAATAACCGGCAATCGAGAGGCAATAAATCAAGTTACAGAGGGAGAGCGTGTCCGCGTCAATCCTATTATAAATTTAATACTCGCACAATCGGATTGAGAACACTAAGCCTTTTCATAGAACGTGTGAAACAAAATTATGATACTGCAAAATAAAATTGGATGACTGGAAACAATTATTTCCTTCACATGAGGGTCAGGGGTACACAGGATATTTCCACCTGAGTAGGGATGACGACTTCCAAAGACTAACAAGGTTGTCTCTTTTTCCCCAACTTTTACTTCTATTGTTGTTTTCTACATGTTTCTACTTTTTTAACTACTTGAACTACTTTAACTACAGTTCAAGTACGTTATCGTACTTGAACTGTACTCAGCATTACCTGTACGCTTAATTAAAATTGCTTCTTTGTGGGTATCGAAGAGATTTAATGTTTAAAAAATAATGGAAATGTAAACTTTAAAAATGCTCGAAATAGTGTGTGAAGCAGGAGACATCAGCTCTAGTTACAAAATACAAATTTTAGAGGTTAAATGTAAGCACATAGTACTGAACAAGACACAACTAGTATGGGACACGACACACGTGTTATGGTTGAGGACAAAACTAATGTAGGACAATACCCACGTGTTATGATACATGAGATAAGCACCATGTCACTAGGCACAAATAATATAGTAGAGCTCACAAATGTTGTGACACGAGTCACAAGTACAATGTCACTAGGCACATGTAAAATACTGCAATACACAAATGCTATGGCGCTAGTCATAGATGCAATGTCCTTAGGTACGAATAATATAGCACAGCACATAAATGTTATGATGCGAATCACATATAGGAGCACACACGACACAGCTGTGAGAACTATGATGACAATTTACAGTAACCAATCATGCCTTTAACAAATTACTGGAGTCATGAGCCAGTCGGGTGGTCCACGCTAATATAAGCTATTCGGAGTTCCTCGCTTTACGTGCCTATAACTACTGGACCGAACAAGCGCTCTTAAAATTTTAGTAACAATTACTGTTTGAAAGTGATCGTAAAATCTTTGCCTCATGTTGAACCGAACTGGGACCTTGTTTTTCGTAATTACAACGGAAAGCTGAAACTTTTTCCATTAGAAGTACGGATTTGATTGGAATAACTTTTAGCTGCTCAATAGAGGTCAGAGCAGCTGGAGGCTGGTTCATATTTGCAAAAAACAATGTCATGCATTCTTAAATTAAATTTGTCACCCTCTAATGTTCATTGTGAATTACACTTTGGAAAGCGATAAAATGTGCTAATTTATGATTTATTAATGTATTAGTTTACATGTAATTAGAAGAATAATTAAAAGCCTTTTTTCACACAACTTTTGGTCAGAAGCGGTTTCTATACAATGAGTTCAGAAAAAGAAAGCAAAAAAATCCAATTTCAAAGTTTTGAGGTTTTGTCATTTAAAAATTCATTAAAATGTATGTACTGTTAAATTGATGTATTGTTTCTTGCAATATCACTGAGTTCGAAAGGATGCAATAATGAAAGTGAATCGCCCATATTTATATTACTGAGATGGAAATTAGTTGCATTTTATTTTCCTGTACGTAGAAAAATTGTAATTCATCGATATCTATGCAGCGTTTGAAGGATTTTCAAAAAAAAATTTGACAAGTGTTCTCACATAATTCAAATTTAGCCAAAGTTTTGAATCCTGTTATAAACATATTTTGTAATTCGAAAGCTAGTCTAAATTTTTACTTCAAATTTCCCGTTAATAGATTACAAAATATCGCTTACCAACAAACCGTTGAAAAACATTAGTGTTTCTACTACCCTCCTGATCTACAGCTGGGTGTTTTTTTTCATTTCATTCTCTAGAATACAAGGTATTTCATTTCTACTATGATTTTCTACCTGCACTCACGCACTGTTTGCTGTTGCAATTTCAGACACAGAGACCGCGTCAGACACTAACCCTGCCAGCATCAACAACTCTCCGGGAGACTCCGCTCCCTCGTCTGGGATCAGGAAGACACCGGTGCGACAACTTGGCGTAAAGAGCGCTAGCTCTGCAGGTCCTCGGACTCTAACTCTACTCGGCGGATGTGCTCCGGGATCTGTGCTTTATCTCCTGATCTGGTCAATCGGGGTGTGGTTTGCTGGAAACTTTGCTCCCTTGACAGCATTTTCCAGTTCGCTGAAGATCACTTCAGCCGGCTGGAAATCGCAAGGAAGCCTAGGATGTTCAGCGCGACGTGTCGTGTTTGAAGGTTCTTTCCAAGCTGAAGAAAATCAAAGTAGAATCTTGAATTCACTAAGCTGGAGAGGCACTGCCTGCTCTTGCTTCCAGAATGTTCCTGCGTCTTTTGAGAACGGCGTAATAGCCGTTCTTTGGTGAAATATAAGGTGCTGAATCGAGTTCAAAATGTGAATTCGTGAAGCGATATGTTCTTTAGGAGGTATTTTAGGCCGAGCTCTGGTTTATGCGTGCATTTGAAAAAAGAAGAAAATGTTCGTAATTTCCATTATTGTTACATTTCGGAAGTTATATAACTGTACATAATGATCTCTATCGTTCCCAACAATTATTTTGGTTGCTATTCGTGTACAAATAAGGATATCGATGTACAGATCTCTGTGTACATACAAATTTTAGGACCTTTCTCAGCGTAATTCTTCACTGTTAAATGTTTGCTTTCAATACTTCATTACTACTATGATCGTTTCATTTTACTGCATTATTCATTTATGTTGCCATCTAAAATTATTGGCGTGACCTTGAGAACACGTCTGGATAAATTGACCCTCTCTCAGAAAAACGTAAGACCATCACATGGGTCATCAGGCAAAAGTATTCTTATTTTTGAGCTTAAATAGTTTTTCACACGTCATCTTTTTTGTATATATGTATATGTACTTCCTCAAGAGTGTTTGCAGTACTGCATATCGTAAAACTATAAATCTTGTAATACTTGATGACAATTTGATTATAAAATACGAAATGCGTACTATGATACAATAACTTTCTCGCCTTTACTTATTTTATTACTTAGACCTAACTTTATAGCCCACTCTCCAGTAGGAGAATTCAAACTCCCTTCCCTCCCATTCGACCAGTGTCGTGGTTAATACTAATAATTTTTTAAGTAGACAACGCACTTCATTCTAAAAAAATTCTCACGCAAATTTACTCCAGTGTGCGTCAAATTGGAGAAAGTCATTATTCATTCTAGGTAATATTAAAATATATACCTCAGTGGAGACGAATTTTAGTGTGTGCATTGGTTATGTTCACTGAAAATGTTCATATAGCTGAAAAATCCATCATTATTTAGAAATTTACTGATAATTGGGCACCAAAACAGAAACTAGAGATTTGACTTGTGAGTACTGCCTTCATAAAATTTTGTGCCTCATTGAAGGTAATGAATTTTATGACGTTATTTTATAAAAACATTTCACGGTCATGAGAGCATTCATCAAATTGAAAATCTGCAGTCCAGGTAAATTCTTCACATATATCTGCTGTATCTTTTCAAATAGACATTCCTTAAAAATATATATATATATAATCCTGATCCTGTTGAGGAGGTTTCTAAATTAAAGTAAGAACGTGGATTAAATCGTGTGATTAGTTGCATTTTATCCCCCATTTTGAGCATAGAAAAGTTTGAACAATTCACCGGTTGACTCGTGATAAATGAGTCTTGTTAAGGTGAGCATTCCTCTGGAATTAACCTGGTGCATCTGCAATGTTTCCAATTTATAGAGTTTTTGTGTAACACTTATTTTTCGAACGCAAATTTCATTTTAAAAATTATTTCAACATCAGCTTCTCAATCATTGTTGCAGTGTTCATTATTTATATTTGAAAACTAATTTTCGACGTTAACATGCAGTTTCTCGCTGTCCTGATTTCAGAAAAAAATCACACGCGGGGTTTCTACGTAATGGATGCTGGCACTTGAATTTTTCTTGCATATTCTATAGGAAATATTAGAATGTATTTTTTGCTTGAAACATGCACGATAAAGTTTAAAACTCAGAGTTTAGGTATCAAGGTTATATATTTGACCTGTTCTAAATGAAACGACACAGTGTCAGTGTTATCGAACGCAGTGTCAGTGTTCTAAATGAAACGACACAGTGTCAGTGTTATCGAACGGAATTTCAAAATCTGGGCAATGAATGACGAGAAGTATTTGTAAATCATCATGATTTACTATTTATTTTTTTTGTGACACTCACAACTCTACAAATAATAAACCAACGGCTTGCTCTTTGACAGTTCAGTTTAAGACAAGTTAGAATCGTTTATAGAACTAAATATTAACTCAAAATTCAGAAGCAAATAAATTCTTAAAAAATGGGTTAGGGTGCATAAAAATCAAGGTTTAGCGTCGGACTACAATTTAATTCATCAAATGTAGGAGCAGTAAATTGAAAGAAAAATAAACAATTGCTCAGAGAAGAAATTTCAGATGGGAAATCATCGCGCAGAAGATAATCTAAAAGATATTAAACTTCTGTGTAAACGTAAAGAGAAGTAACCGGACAACGATGTGATCGTACAGAAAATAATCGTACACAAAGAAGTAACCGAATTGAGGTAAAATCGTCCAGAGAAATTATCTTTCATATAAATAATCGTACTGAGGAAATGAACGAGTTACTGCATGCAGTACTGATGTAAGTGTATCATTTCATGTAAATTTTTTATTTAGTTGTAAGTGATACGATTTCATTAGGACTTAGCTCATCTGATGAAAAGTTGGTACCAAATAATTGCATGACATTAACATAGTTCCATGAATCAGCTGGATGACACTCAAAACTGTTCATAAAACGAAACATCAATATGGTATTTGTTTCAATATAGAAACTAAGCTGTCAGCGTGGCCAATCTTAGAAGTGTTGTTGTCACAGTCACCCGAACAATCGATGAATGAAGAGAATGCCTAATTTCTACTCCCGTTAGTTTGTCGTTTCGTTTGTCGTTTGTTTGTCGTTGATCGATTATCCCATAAATTAAAGACTTATATCATTTGAAATGAACTAGGCTTCTAAAGCCTAATGAAAAAATCGTTTCAATGTTTACGAAAAGTAATGGTTTTTCGATTAATTTCAGTTTCCTTCACTGCCTACAAAATGGAGAGAACACGTGTTCTCCTAAACAAGTGCGCGAATCATTTTTAAACTCTTTCTTAGAATGAAAAATATTCACGTAAAAGTGACGTTGTTGCAATGATATAACTCCAAAATTTTTAGTACGGTTTTTCAGTTCGCTTTAATCTGGGAATGACAATTTTTACAAGCAAATAACGCCCTGCAATACATCACACCAAGCATTCTGGAGTGGACGAACATTCCCAGAATTAAACACACAGAAGTGAGCATGTTTCCTCAGGACGCAGGAAGTCTTCACTTGTTTTCCGTAGTTAAATATTCTTAATTATTGTAACCCCCTCCACATATTCTCATATCTCCCGTAGTAATGATGCACCAATTTATTGCTTCATATTTTATAGCTGCAGCGAATGATGGAAATGATTTGTCATAATTTTTCATTTTTATTTATTAGTCGTAGCAAATAAAAGTGATGACGTATTATGATTTCCCTTTTATTTTTATTACTTACAGGAAGTGCAAGTAATTATTTGTAATTATTTCGCTTGCATATTAATTATCAGTATAAGCAGCTACAAATAATGATTTCTGATATTTGATCGCTCTCATTCTTAAGCATTGAGCAATAAAGGTTCTGATGGTTAGTAACTTTGTTCTTCTGTCTTCATTTGTTTATACTTTAAATATAAAATTAAATTTCTCAGATATATTATACAGATTTCTAACGTTTACAGGTGCACTTGAAATAAATACTACCAACGTTTATGTTTTCTTTCAGCTTATGTTCTGAAGTAATTGCATTACCGTAACAAACTGGACTTGATTGAGAAGCCTCAGTTTACATCGTTTATATTTTTTCTTGAAATGAACATTTTTTCCACAAATTCTTCAAAGTTACTGAAAAAACACATTGAAAATTAATATTTCTTCGAGCTGTTATTAAACTGGCGGTAATTTCTTTAATTGCGGAGTTCAGATTAAAAGCAAATGTATTTTGGTTGCAAATCCCATTTAACTGACGAAGTTTTCAGGAATTTGATATTGAAGACATTTTTCTCAGTGAATATTTGCATTCTAAAAATAATTGAAACTTCCAGTCAAGTATCCTATAAAGAAAATTTAAATCTCGTTGTGTAGATAATAAATATTTCGATTTCAATATTATACTCAAAAGACCTTGCAAATGTGCATGACCTTAATGTTTCTCTGTAATGTGTCCTTTTTGTAAGAACATCTGTGTACGATGTTAATACATCAATGTACTACTTATGATGTATTTACTTTCTCCTTACTGTTATTGTGCCGCAACTGAGCAGTGCAATATACTGTATACACATTCCATCATTGCATCCATTAAATATTTCAGGGCGTGGTAGTTGTTGTTAGTATTTCCCACATCCAAAGTGGAGTTGTTCATCCAATGCAGGAGTGAAGGCTGTAGAGTAAACCATTAAGTGCAGTTATTCTTTATCACAAATTATTTCTCATACTTGAGAGTCCAGGAATTATATTCTTACGCTGCTCTTTAGGATGAGCAAATAAGTAATGACATTCTAATCTTAAAAAAAAGAATAAAAAAAAGTAATGCAGCTGGAAGAGCAGTTGCATCTGTGAGAGGCGTATATTTCTGATGAAAAAGAGCCTTACCAGTTCACTCCCTCACTGTCATGGAAATGATATTAACTAATGATAATTATTGAAATATAAGAATCATATAGACTAAATTCGTAAACACATTGTAATATATTCGAATCTGAAGCTTGTCCTGAAGGTCTTTTTCAGCGGGGTGGAAAAGATATGGACGCTTGGGGTTGTTAGTGCGAGAAATTGTTGTGATTCATTATGTGATTTATAAAACTGCAGAAAATTATTGTACCCTTGAATTAGCGAACCTGCGTGCGTTTAAATATATATTGACAGAAACATGTACTTTAATTTCTACTGCAACACAACTGCAGTACTCCTCTTTAATAACGCACCTGTTACGTCGCTTTCATTATTTATCCTCGAATACAAGGCATATTTTTTAAGCTTAAAATTACGTTTTATAAAGCTGGGTTGGTGGACGATGCAGAGTGAGGCCCTAAAAAATGTCATGTAATATACAGTGATCACCTTATTGATAAAATTAATAGGTACCTTAAAGTACAACGTAACCAATGCTAGTGCGATAGAATCAAGTGAAATCATCTCTAGTATCCTCAGCTTTGTGAAAATATCCTAATATCGTATTTACTTGATAATATGTGTGTTTACGAATATACTCTGAGAAATGTAATGTCTTTCCGCGTACAATCTGCACAGGCTGCTTCCAGTAATAATGTCAAAAGAATTACATAAAAGAGACAGATTTCGTTCACCAACGACGAAGGCAAGTCTAGTAATATCATTCTTAAGTCGTATGGGCTCTAATCAGAGCAAATCACACGGGGTTTTATCGGTCACTTATTTGCAGGGACTGCAAAGAGTTATTAACAATAAAACATTTAGGCTCTTGGTTCATGTGTGTACCATATGCTTGTAATTGCATCTATAAAAACCAAGATCTCAGGCTTGCTCGGCCGATAGAAAATAATCACATTTCTTAGAGTCATTTCATATCAACGGCACTCGAACATAAAGTATTACAATGAATCCAGGCATGCGTAGTGAGGCTCAGTTATAAATGGACGTGTGTTCATGACAGCATGTGGAAACGTCGTCAGTATGTTGATAAAAGTTCTCTTCAGTTTATAAACGGTATCATTAAAGGCACTCAGCTGAATAAGTCAAGACTGTTGAAGTTTTAAATGATAACTAATCTGATACAGAAACTGACTTTTTTGAGAAATTGAACCGCAAGAAAAAAATGCCTTCTAAGGATTCAAGTCGTTCATGCTTGCACATTGCCTGTAGCAATTGCTAAGGAATGGAAAAATTAATTCTGGACCAATTTTCAAGAAAGGCTGTTCAGCATAACTGAGTACAGAATTTTTTCAACTAGAACTTTTACAACGGCATCAAATAGTGAGTGGAAAACCTTCTTTTGAAACTGTATTTGCGAAAGCCTTTCTTCATGTTTGCCGTAACTCCATGAGAGCGAGTTGCTGCTCACGCCAGGTAGCGTGGTGAGGAGAAGTTACCATCCTTTCTTTGGTTTAGCGGTGACATTTGAATGCGGATTACACTAGACCTTAGGGGCTAGAATTCCCTCGCCGGTACTGCGCTCTGCCTTCTTTTCAAGCACAAAACCAGGGCTTGCCTTGGCAAATGATCAATGTGCGTGAGTGCGACGGCGCTATTATCCAATGAACAGGAACTTATCTCTGTACAAAGGGTCTAGCTCAACGTGAAGTCTCAATTTGGCGGCTACCAGCTATATGGGCACTACCTGAAGTACTGTGCACATTGTGGGAGTGACACAAGCTATTCTTCTAGTCTACTAACCACGTGTTCTATTACTATTTACCTCCATTATGACATAATAGTAAAAGCCTATGTAGGTAATGAACCTGCATTCTGGCAATTATATCAATCCTAATAATTTATTTCAGGTGAATCACTTAATTCACAGAGTTGAACTGGTCTGGTATCAGCTCTGTGTATTTACGTAGGATGCTTGTGGTCTTTATTAAATACGCTTTTTAGGGCCAGCAAAATAGAGAGATTCATTCTCGTTCTGTTATACATTGTTAAAATTCAGCGCAATAAAAATCAAGAGAATGGAGTATATTACACTCAAGAGAGTGTAATCGAATATGAAGAGAGCGTCGATAAGAGAGGATACGACAAGTTTTCATGGCAGGCTCAGTTCAGTGTACGAGTGCTTTTGTCTTCGCAATTCTAAGCCATTGTATGAATCATGAAGTCGCTCTACACCCGTGTAATTAGTGGAACTGGACTGCAGAATTATTATTCGCCGACCTCGAGAACTGAAAACTGTTAAAAAAGAAGACTTAGTGTTGCAATCAACGTTAATATACGACGACCTCGTAGAAACACAATGTCAACTAAAAAATTAAATTATGAAAAACTGACAAACTATAATGATCAATTTAGTTATAACCGTTTAGAAGAATATAAAACGACCCAAAAGAGTATATAGAAGTTAATTTTTCAAAAATTGATTCACGTTTTGGATAAAAATATCAGTGCAACCACATGGCCTACGAAAATATGAAAATGAGTAAATTCATTGATGACTAATTTTCATTTTATGAAATTTGTAGGAAAAAATGAACGCAAGTGAATTTCATGTAAACCCTAAGCATCGTAAGGTTTTCTGTATTCCTTTGACTTTCCGATGCTGGTGGTAGTCGAAATTGATCCTTTTTCCGTGAGCACACAGCATTCCAGTAGAATTTTCGTACCATGTCCAAATCTGCATTGCAGTCTGTGCATTTTTAGCAAATTTCCTCAGCAATGCTAGGCGCACAGCCATGTTCGGTGTGTTCGAGCAGAGTCCAATACACAGAACGCAGTTTTCTTCTCCAGTAAATGGCATTTCTATAAACCTGTTCAATAAAACTTTTAAATTGCTTCCAAGCGTGCAGTTCCATTTTTTTCTTTAGCTGTAACTGGTCGATTTATTGTATCATCAGAGGATAAAATTTTTGACATCCTTCATACACTCGTCCAGCGCTCACAAACGATACAACACCATTTGAACGTGCGTAAAGTGCGTCGAACCTATGAGAAAGGCTGTATAAATTCTTCATTGAAGCAGAAAAGCTAGATCATTCTTTTGTAGTTATATTACTATGATAAACTATTAAATAATGTTGTTAAGAGGTTTCATGCCATTTATAGATTGCTTCATCAACTATAAGGAGAAAAATCCTTGAAATATGCTTATGAAAATTCAATGTTCTAGGTATTATAAATTTTAAAATGAAATTTTTGTTACCTAAACGTTGAAAAACTTGATTTTATACATAGACATTATTTAGATGTCAAAATAGAAATAAACATTTTCGTCACCGACTTCCATCAAAACAATTTATTGAGAGTAATACGAAGCTTGCTCAAATATCAGTTCTTAATATTATTTCGTTTAATCATTGCCTAATATTACATGTTATTAGTACAAGTTATAAGCTAAAGCATCTCTAACAATCAGGTGCAACAGAATTTAAAAATAAGTACTCTAATCACGATTGCGGAAAATAATTGTTACATTTACAAATGAGTAAACTTTTAAACGTATGATACAATTATATTAACAACCTGCTTGTCACGCACCCTGCATGTTAGAGGAATAACTTTTTCGAACACTTATAATTTTATGTTATGAATTCAAGCCTTGAAATTAAGACCATAAGTTGCGGTTGAGGTGGTCGAGTATACCGAGGGATTATTGCTGTAAGCAATAATCCCTTTATTTGCCGTCAAGAATCCAGAGATGATTCTTGGCACTGCCTCCGGTATCAGTATAAAGAGTCGTAAGAGATTACGACACAGCATTAAGGGTAATTTAATCCCATCAAGGTACTTGCTTCCGGAGGACTAGGCCGAGGAGAGCATTAAATAGAAAGAGCGTTATGGCCAAAAGACCTCTGAGGAGGTCGTGCTGTGTAAGGAGTATTTCACCCCAAAAAATGTACAGCGGCTGGGAATTTGGGTATGGTAAAGAGGGTCTTCCGTGCTGTTTATGGCGCTCTTGGCATATGGACAGGTGCAACAATCAGAACAATTAACTTCAGATAAATCAGAGGTGCTTCAAAATGACAAGTCTTATGTGAATGTATCCTCTACTAAAATGATACATCCTCTAAAATGGTACTAGCACCTTGTCTGAAATGGTACTTCTTCTAAAATGATTTTGATACCTCATCTGAAATGTTACCTCTTTTTAAATGGTACTGATACTTCCTTCAAAATTAAACCTCCACTAAAATGGTGTCTTCACTAAATTGGAATCCCCACTAACAGAATTGAAAGGGCATCTGTAGACAGAATGCATTTTTTGTTAATCATTCGTGCCCTCGATTTTTCATCATTTTTTTCAAGTGACAATACCAACCTCAAACTTCAAGTATTAACAGCCATTCACTTAAGTGAAGCATTGGAAACAATTAACTTTTACCAAATTTTAAAGTTTAGACTTATCCACTATTTTCTTTGTTTGGGTTCCGGTTTGCAGAAATCGGAAGACCATGAATGATAACGCTTACTAAATGACTTAAATAATTTTTTTTAGCTGATGAAATCATCCATAATAGGTTATGATTCAAATTCCACAACACTAGCCGTTGCATATTATGTGTTGGGAAGCAACTCAAATCACGCTGTTTCGAAATTGCACCATCGCTTTTATGTAACAACAGAAGAGAAGGAACATGCACAGAAGAAAGAGAAAGATAACCACATAAATTGAGAAGTTAGGAAGGATGTCTGCACTCTGCTGAGCAGACAAAATTTACGTACTCGTCCAATTACTTAACACTGTAGAAATGAACATGATAAAAATTAACGAGCATTCCACTCTCTAACAAACTGGGAAAGAAAATATCATTTGAATTTTTCGTTTCTATGCCTCATCAACTCCAACTTTAACTGGTAGACAGAGCTATTTTTAGGTATGCTCTATTATAGAAGTACCTTATAAATGCTTCTTCTCATATTTCTCATTACACATCACATCTGTAAACTGAATCCTGGACTTGAATCCAAAGAAAAGGCTTCCTAATCAATAGATAATAGCAACAACAGTGGAAAAAAGTCAGCAACAGACCTGCATGATAATATTACAATCTCTATTCCAGGTCACAAAAACCTTCCGACTCCCTCTGGGTCATTTACCTCGTTGAATACTTCTCAAATGCCTTAACGAACCCTACACCTGTAAAGACCTCGATATTCAGTTCTAAAAGTCTTCACATAGTAGTGATATTCACTGAAACTGGTGATTAGATTGCTACGCAATCAGCAAACTCAAACTCTACATTAGTCAAAATCAGCAGTGTTCTGATTACAATGCCTTGAGCATTCTTCATCGTAATTAGTGTCAAAAAAGGGTGTTTTTGCTTACCACTGGCTCTTCATTTTCATACCGTTGTATTTTTCGTAACACTAACAATCAAACTTTTTCCGGTTGTTCCTATCTAATGGACCCGACCCCTACCTGAGTCATGGCATATTCTAGCTGATCTAGCATGATTCATGCTGAGAGATATGAAGACAGCTCCCCAATAACAAGATTTACGCTCCACAGTTACTTGCACAAAATTATCAGCATAGGCAAGCTTCCCAATATCTTACGCGTTGTTCGTAGCGTCGTATAATACTCACGTACTAAGTTCACACTTGTGTGGTGCTTTCAACTTTTAGATGATATTCCGTTTATCACATCCCTAAAATTCAACATCAATCATAACGTTTTAATAAGCTACCACTTATAAACACTTGACGTGTGATGAATTACAACTTATTAATGAATATTTATTCCTAATCTATGTGTGATCAAAGAATTACAAGTTTTTGTTGCCTCATTACCCATAACCCGTTCATGTTCTTTTCGTTACCACTTATTTATCCCAAGCTGGTCACAACCCTACATCCAGTAGTAATTTATCAACAAATTAACTTACGCACAGCGACACTCTGTAAAAAAACCGTCACTTCCAGCAGATAATAGCATAACAGACAGAAATGCAGTCAATTCGACTACAAAGTGAAACAGGAAGATGCACTGCCTACCACAACTAGTTGCCTTTAGCTTTTCAAGTGGTCATGACTATGTAATGTGCATCCAATGACTTCAATTCGCTCAAAGGACTTTCTGCATCATTTTAGCCAGCATAAACGAGTGCCGGTACAACAGTTATTAGAAATATAAATTTTAGTGGTGTACGGCAGCATATGTACACGCCCCTTTTTAAAGCTCTAGGATGTGTTAAGAATAAGCTGCTGCACGTTAAGCTGAACTGAATGACACTCTCGTTTTTAAAAGTAACACGCAGAGTTAGTAAAAATTTCTAGAGGCAAAACCTATTGAGGAGTAACTGAAAGCGGTTTATGGATGGTTTATGGTTTATGGTATCGAAACTGAGAAAATTACTGACAATTTCCAGTGTACAAACCACAAGAAATTACTTTCTCATTTGTTATGGAAGTTGAAAAATTTACGAGACGACATAGGAAGGCTCAGTCATTTTAATCAAGTAAAAGTATGCAGAACTTTATTCCGTCTCATAGAAATTGCAAACTCACAGAGAGCAGTACCGAATTGCTCCATGTTTCATAAAATTTGATTATTATTTAAAGTGTTTTATTATTTATAGCAGTACAAGAGTCAAACCGAAATTTAACTTACACCTGTGCGCCCACTACTTCACTATGGAAGCAGAGAATATTTCATGTGTAACGTAGTGTAGCAGTTTATGTGGATGATTAAAAGTTTAGGATACAAAACTGATTTTTACATGCAAATATATTCATTAAGGTTCTTCGTTAAACGACTTAATTCACAATAGGAATGTCATATTTCTGTCTCCACTCTCTGAAATGAACTTCACAATTGAGTCCCAGAATAAAAATAATATACGTATGATGTGGATGATGGAAGATAGTTTCAGTATCCAGTGCTCATCATTCTAGAGTAGCCTCGAACCGAAACGTCAGATGCGGTCTTGATTTACCCGCAATTAGACAAAAACGCAGCAGTCGTTGAGACTCCGAGCACCAGAATGTTAGAAAAAATGGAGTAACAGTAATAATCTTAATTGAGTTGTTTGGATAACTGGAAGATCGGTCTCATGTAGTTGCATTCCTAGTAAATGTATAAAATGATGATGCTCTTTTCGTGTAAAATACTACATACATCAAATTAGAGTAATTATATTATCAATATAAAAAGTACTACATTCAAATCATCGAACAAAAATTTCCGTCGAGATTGAACTCAGCAAAATGTCGAGTAAGTATTTCCTGGAAAATTCCACTGAGATGGACGCGTGATTAAAGTCAATGTTTCCGCAGTGCATTGGATTCACTTTGTTCGTATTTTCATAATTCATACTCTTTCTCTCTCTCTCTCTCTCTCTCTCTCTCTCTCTCTCTCTCTCTCTCTCTCT
>VCRD01002834.1:41413-54994 GCA_006783055.1 Trinorchestia longiramus
GCGTTCCCCACAGACTGTCACCTCTCGCAGTCGACATCGGATACTCCAACTCGGGCTATTATCCTGTCTTTGTGACGTCTGAGCCGAGTCTCTTCGTGCCTGAGTGTCAATATTTGCGTTCAGTGTCTGTATTTTCGCTCTGTAATAGGTCAGTATATTAGTGATTAATCAAATGCCCTCTATCTTCAAAGGCTTTAGGTCAGACTTTGTCCATGGAGGCTAGCTCCATTAGATATACAGTCTATGTATATTTGTTATGAACAGCAGTGAGATGGTTTACTTTATTTGGTTTACCCATATTTTTATTTCATTATATAACACGTACATGTGTGTCAAACGTTAACTGACGCGCATGCTTTTTTAACAAATGATTTATGACATGTACCAAAATTTATGAAAAGATAGAGGCGTAGGGGTAAGAGTATGAATGTTAACTGTGTGTATAGTCTGTTATTCTTTACAATGTTCCCCAAAGAATTACTGAAGTTAAATAAATCATTGGAAGATATAACATTGAGATTTAGTATACTGCTTTTGATTCTAAAAGCCGAGTTTATTTAATCTAGTTTTAAACAAAGAATTGATTGCTTACGCAGCAAATAAACAATACTTTATTAAAAATATTGAGGTAACTAATGAAGATAGTGTTTGGCATGTACATAGTACCCTTCTTAATAGCCGAGTTGCTCTTCATTTCGATTGACTCAATATTACTACAGGTCCTGTATCGTGTTACTCCTAGTTTATTTTGTGTTACGAAATATGGGTTTAAAAGTCTCTTCACTGCATAGAGTAAGCCCATTACCAAACTTATAAATTGACAATTAAAAAATTTAGTACTGCTTTCGAAGATGTTGAACTAAATTCTAACAACACATTTTAACAGTCAACTAACTAGTTTCACCAAAACAGTATGTGATACGTGTATTAGTCTACGGTATTTAGTTGACATATTTAACTATCTCGATATGACTTAATTACAGTGACTTGTACACTCTGCAGAAAAAAATTCTGTGCTTGACTTTTTTATATACTGACAGACAGGCAGGCACCATCTGTATTCCCAGTCAATTCCCAGTCGTTCTATTGAAGTTCTTCAATTTTGCAAACTGTTTTGCTGATCGTGCAAACCGAGCACCGTGGAGTGTACGCTTGATTTCCCAAATGGTGGAACGCTCCCAAAAACCGTAATGTACGCAGTACCAATCGCAGATATTTTCGGATACAGACTCGATATGCGAGCCTCGCAAAAACTCCACGGTTCCTTTTGCTCACGAATCGGCTTCACGAGAATCATTCCGCGAAGCCTGGGCAGCAAATTCAGAACAGTGTTCGTTTTTGTCGCGAAGCTAGAGATGCTGCAATATTGAAATGAATCGCCCACAGGATACGCTCGCACATTCCAGTGTATTTTTAGACTTGACTGAGGAGAGAAAGCATCGAATCTCTTCTGATACCAAAAATTACAAGGATACATGGAGTGGTCAGGAGGGGAGATGCGTTTCGGAGAGGAGGGAGGTTTGGGGAAAACTGAGGGCATCTTAGAGTTGTTTCTCCATTTCTCGTGGGGGTTGAAAATGTTGGTAGGTACAATTTCAAAGAACTTAATATCGAATACTAAAATTGCATTACAACTAAATCAGTACGTATAGACGGTATAAATTCTACGTTACTTTCAACGAAGTAATGAGAAATAATGTACTTTTAAAATCATAGCAAGTTAATGATGTCAAGTAAGTTTATTGATGTTTCCACCTACTCTTGGTAGGTGGAACTCCCTCAATGCCCACTGAACGAATGATTTAGACCGTTGTACGTAGACGAGTATTATTATAGCGGAAGTAGACGAGTTTTATTTTAATAATAAAATATTATTATAATAATATTCTTTTCTCGATGAACTCTAAAATCACTTGTCTTTCTTCTGTGGGAAAAAATATTAGTTTAAGTTGCAGTAAATTTATATAAAAAATATTCTAGGAAACCTTCTGTCATCATAAATGTCAACAATTGCGATAATGTACTTACCATCACAGCATGAAAATAATTTAATGGATTTTCCTTTGTGCCGAATTATTTTTTCATGTGTTTCTAAAGGTAATCTTATTTCGAAACAATCCTATTGACAAAAACTGTTCATGTACTGCTAGTACTGAAGAAAATTCATGGAAAACGAGAGAATCGGCTCTTGCATCATAAATTAAAACAAAGTGTGAGGTTATAGGGGAAAGGAACGGAAAAGGTTCAGCATGTTGCACTAGCAGCGCTTCACAAGGGCAAGTCTGCTGAGCTCGAGGGGCTTTCGATCGTAAATAAAGAGATTTACATTTACATTCATGCGTTTCTACTTGAGGACTCTCAAATGGATTGCGGGACGTTCGCTGGAAACATGTGAGTTATCCCTCACACAAAGTGAATGCGAAGTTTAACGATTGAGATCGTAGTGGTAAAGTTATACAAGCTATATATATGAGTTTCCATCCTGAATACTATAAATTGTCAATGATGTCATCATAATTTCTTCATCAACTCTTTTGTCTGAATTTAACTCATTCATACCCAACTTTTGAAATATTGGCGATTCGTTTTCCTTCAAATCCTGGGCATTTTCATACATCAATATATTTGTGATATTTTTGTTATATGTGATAGTCACAAGGTTTCAAAGATTTTATTGAATGAGTGCCTCCTATATCATATTCGTTGCAACATGATTAATCAACTCTTTGTGTCGAAACAGAGCCTGTCGCTGCACTTTATCAGAAGCGTTTTCTGGATGCCTGTGTTGGCTTTGTCGACAAGATTTTCTTTTGAGAAGATAAACGTCTCTTACTATAGAGAACTTTTCCTCTTCTTTCAAAGTTTTCCTTTTCCCTGAGCTTGGAATAGACGTTCGAGCAAAAGCAATCGTCTGTACTGACAGCCGTCAGAGAGAGGCTACAAACACAAGTATTGGGTGCCCACGCGTGCTGTTATAGCTGAAACTGGGCTTTTTCCGTTGTTAATTTATTTTTTAATTGATAACTAAAAAGTTTTATTAGTCGCTGAACTTACGGATGAGGTGAAAACACCCATTTGAGCTGCGCGTAAGCTAACACGATTAACGTCTAAGAACTAAATGATTCTTTCCCAGCTGGAGGACTATAATTCATTTTATTAGAGAGAAATAGTGTGTTTAGCTGTTAGAATTTGAATCATAGATCCATAAATATACATTTTCTTTTCCTGAGCTTAAATTTGGCTTCGCTCTAATTTATTTGCAAATATAATATTTGTAAATTCGCATTTCGTGTCACATAAACAAGTAAAGTTGATGATTAATTTCGTCAGCTTCTCTTGATCCTTACGAGAGTCAGCGTGTTGCGTGTTGCGTGTGATGAGGAATGCTAGAAGCATACGCTCGTAGAGCATGAACGCGTCTGCCAGTAAATTTCATCCAGCCAATGCAGGGAGAGTTATAGTAACGTTTTTCTACGTCAATTGATTCCAAATATTATCTATCATGAACAAAACTGGCCATATCCTTAAGTGTCTACCCGTCTAACTAAGGTCTTGCAAAAATGTGGAGTTACGAAGACCCATGTACAGAGTGATGCAACACTACTTCCTTTTTCTTAAAGGAACTTCCTTAAAAAAAGCTGTGATACCACACCCTGTACATGACACCTCGTCTATCTGAGTCTAGATTACTATGAAAATGAAATGCGCCTCCCTATGCTGAGCGAGAACCGCATGCTCATCTAAGGAGCTGGTAGATCTCTTAGGTTAAGACCCGCTATATTTATGTTGCATTATGCTACACATGAATTTTTTATTAGGTACTAGTGGAAACACAGAATGCAGCTATTCTGCGAGTTATAAAGCCCAAACTTCTTTAGGTTGATGTACGGTATGTTAATATGATCCTTCATGTATTCATATGTTAATGCACTGACGTAAATACCATGAATGTTAAATGCAATAACTAATTTACGGGAATTTTTTATTTCATATTTCAACTTTTTTGAGCCACTGGAGATTTTGCTTACAGTGTCTGCAAGTGTCAGCTCTGCAACTCTCCGTCCTTGTGTCCAGATGCCTGTAAATTTAAGCTCTGCTAGTGTTCCGTAGTGTCTCAGTGCTAGTGACCTGTAATGGGTAAAAATTTGGATTCCGTCTTCCTGAAAATGTCATCTCAATTGGCTGCCTACTTGTTGTAGAGAAGAAGACTCGTAAGAAAGCCAGATTTCATTTGCTATTTATTAAATTTTAGTTACTATTTTATGTTTTGTTTCATCCGTTAATTGATATATCTTTTTCACCTACACATGTTTATTCATGATATTTGAGACCACTCTTCTGGACCCCACATTAAAATTCACATATTTCTTAAATTTATGGAACAGTGCTCATGGAGATTGTCGTTTTATTGCATTATTAGTATAAAGAAGTTCAACTCGTATCTCAGAACTGCATGAATTGTTGATAAATAAACTAGGTTATGTGCTTAGGGTGACAAGAATTGCAGCGTCAAATTGCCGAAAGTCATGCAAGATTCAACTAACTGATAACCAAGGTTTTGTACCCGCTCTATAATAATAAATCTACGGAGATTACTACCCCTATTCTCGTATACGAGACAGTGGCGCTGGACGAACATGCCAGGGATAAAGGAGCGAGGGACACAGGACTGCAGCGTGTATTTCATTAGAGGAAACCACACGCGTAATGCGAACGCTGTTTCATCCAAGCATCCAAATGGGCATATCTCGCAGCCCTGCACGACTCCCTCTGGAAATATTGAACAACTCTCCAGAATTTATATCACTTGTTGGTGCTCCTGTTCTTCTTTATAATGTTTACTTGAGAGAACGCACTGTATCTCTATTTTTTATTCTCTCTTCTTGAAATACAGAGCAGTTTTCTTTTCTTAATAAGCTTGATAAAGTTAGGACAGATACCTACCAAAGTTAGTACAGTGTTGTCTAGAGCTTCAAAATTATCCGTGCAGCTCAAAGACTCGCTATTAGAATTTCTTCGAAACAAATTTCGAACAAAAATATACTCATTCTAAGCAGCTCACTAAACAAAAGCCACTCTATAAATCGATCGTTGCTCAGTATACGAGTATTGCTTTTGTAGTTTGAAATTGGCTGACTAAGTTCATTCAATTAGCCCCTTTGTATTTTTTTAAAGATGTTAAAAGAGAAGAATAGATGTTTAAAACCCGATAACGGGATTTCGGAAAAACTTCCCACATGAGCTGAAAAAAACCAAACAAACATTTTTACTGACCGTGACAATTTATGATAGTATTTGTGACGAAATGTTGATCTGAGTGTTTCAAATTGTAACATCCTTTTTTAGCCTCTATTCAATATGTTTATCTAACAGATATTTCATTATATTAAAAAAATTAGTTGCTCAGCTGCTTCTGTCAAATATAACTTTTCTCAGTAGTAAAATCCATCAAAATCTTTAAAACTGAACATACATAGGCAGAAAACTTTGATAACGGTGTAAACGAGCTCAATTATACCTCGTCATCACGGGCATTGGACACACCGTACTGTTGTACACGACAGGCCATTGCTCTGTAGCTCACTCTTATTTATTGAGTGCTCTTACGCAGATATCATTATTGTTTTCTTCATTTTTATTCAGTCCGTAATCCAAGTATCGATGTAGAATATCAAGTAACGTTCTTTGTTATTTGTTCATAGATTTTTTCACATAATTTAGGACAAAATCATTCATAAAGTAGGAGTATAATCTCCCATAATGCTAAGGTTTCAGATGAACGTGCCTCTTCCTTCTACCTCTGATGATGCAGGAATAAATTCTTGCGCATTCTCATTTCCCCCCACTATCCCAGACCCACATAACTCCCGCCTAGAGCCAGGGTAACATAATTAGAGACAAGGGAAACTTTGAAGTCACCCACATACTGAACGTACCGAAATTATGTTTGGCGTAACCGCTTGCCAAGCAGTAGATTTTTCAAGTGCATGCATTTATTACGATATTTTGCATTTTTTTTTCAGGTCAAATATTGGTGAAAACCCTTCACAAATTCAGGTATTTTCTCATAGTTTTACTTTAGAAGAATGTCCGAGAACACAGCTAAAATTTCGGCACTCTATATCAATGAACTCTGCAGTTGCTTCACTGAATAACCGACGTCTAGTTATTGTTTGGTATTAGCCAACGCCTCGCTAATTTATTCGTCATTTTCCTTGATTATAATTGGAGCAAGGCCATCGGGTCTAGTTGATTGATATGGGGTAGATAATCTGTTTTCAGACATTTCTGGTGTGAATATGCTGTCCCTCAGGATTTCCTGGAGATTTATGGGGATTTATTTAACTAAGTACAACATAGTAGGTAAAATTAGATTTAGAACTCATTTTATGAATGTACTTTTTCTCCTTTGTTCGAAATAACGGCAATTTCAGGAGTGAATAAGGTATTTTTTGCATTTTCAACCCAAATCGATCCCCTCGTACAGTTTTCATGCTATAAGAAAAGTAAATAGATTTTTGGAAAGAGAAAATCAATAACTACAAACGATCGTAATTTTTTCTGCCACCATAAGAATCACGACTCAAAAACCGAAAATCGAAAAATATTACCATTTTCACTAAGATCCCCCCTTAAGTGTTTAATGTTTGGTTGGTCTGTTCTTGGGAAACTTTGATAGCGTATGTAAAAATAAGTTATTTACTGCATTCCTAAATTCCACTTAGCTCTTCGCCGTCGTATGTCACTCACAGGAAAGATAGCAAATAATTCAAGTTATGTTTAATTATACTTACAATATTGACAGCAGGAACATCATGGCGGTTGTCTCTAACAGAGGGCATCTAACTGTTGTATAAACAGCAACACAAAAATATTGTCATTGGTGCTCAGTAGCGATGAAGCTGTTGTGGAGTCTGGATCATGTAACGTACGGCAGATCATATTTCAGACGTTACAAGGTTAAATGCTGTATGGAAGAGGTCTTTGCTATTTAGGGCATTTACAATTTTACCCATGATGCTTCTTTCAGTAAAAATATGAGCAGCAGTCGGGTAAGGAATCAAAAGACTACTATTATATTTTTGCAGTTTATCTTCCTACTGTTTCAATTATATTTACATCACAAGTAATGTACGTGCATGCAATTCATAATGGTTTCATAACATTTGACCGGCAATGTTGCCCGTATTAGCTGAAACTTTTAAGGGACCAAAAAAGTTTCATGAGGCACGTGTGAGAGATTAATGGGTCTGCTGAGCATGCAAGTCTTGGCACGCTGCTGCTCTGGAGAGTAAAGCTTCAACATTGTCTAAAAAATATAAATTTGTTAATGTAGAAGGCGGTCACTTGAATACAAAGCAAATACTTCATAACCTGTTAACTGAAATCAGTATTCGTGAAACAAATGGAAACAAGTAACAAGTTTTACATATAATTGAGTGTCAGACCTTTAAGCCTACCATGAAATTTGCTTTGGAGTTAAATGATAGCAATGAAATACTGTGAATACAGCACCTGGAAATTTTCAAGGTTCACTGTGACCCGTATATTTTTTATACTCGTGTTGTAATCCCTCATTGAATCTCAAAACCAAGCCCTCAAAAAACTCGTTATTCTGCTCGAAGAAGCTAGCATAACTTTGTTAATAGGACGCTTACCTGACGAGTTATTAGCAGTTTTAGGGAAAATATCAGCAATAAAATATTTAATAGCTCTTTCCATGAAACAGCCACGTTCTGTCACGATGCTGTGCTATACACAGTGGAGACAACCAGCAATGAGACTCTTTCTACTTACTTAATATTTTTCCAGGTAATGAATAAGTAAAGTTACTTATTCTACACACTAATTCCTGTGAGCAGTGCTAAATATGCAAATTCGAGTTAGCATATTTCGCTGCTCATTTCCAGCACAATAATACTTGCTACGCACGGTAGAATTCGTAGTGTTTCCAGCTGGGCAGTAGAACAAAGCTGCAGAAAACCCTTCAGAAAATCCTATACTTCAGTGAATTTGATGTATAACCCAGTGTAGACACAAGCGGTTCTTGTTCCTTATTTTTCAAACCTGTAATGCTGTATCAATGAACTGGAAACACTAAAACTTCCTTTAAAAGTGCGTCATTATGCCGCACAAAGGGTATGGCCACTCTGTGTTTTACTATTTATTATTCAGTTGTATTGTAAGCATCGAAGAATGGCGAAGTGAGTGGCAGAATAACAAACTATTGTAACAACTCGCAGTTTTTGATGATGGGCATCAGAAGCTCCTGGGAGAATACAGAATGAGCTAAGTTTTCTTAAGTAGTTTATTTATACGTCGTAGAACACTAATTTCATCAATAATTCGGTGTCAAACATATTTAAATTGTCAGGAAGGTTTATTGGTACTACTGAGAAAGGTTTTAATAATAGAATGAGTTTCTTAGAGTTCTTGTTCCCAGCAGCGCCAAGTGATGAGTCAGCACTTGAATCTTGACCGCGTCAGCACGAGAAGACAACTCGGTCTTCTAGATACGTACCAGTGGTATCCTTTTTTATGTTAAAATTAAAATTACTTATCCAGATACCCCACTCAAAATAGTTCTACTCAGTACAGCAAAAACCACAGTTAATGGAGCAGTCAGATCTTCAAACTCAAACACTGACATCTGAAGACCGGTAATGATGCTCCCAGCGACTGTAACCGTCATCTGTAGTGTGACTTGTGATAGAAGCTCGTAGGGGTGCTGATTGAGTTTGCTGAAAGAGGGTTTTGAGTGAAGTTTTAGCATGTCTTGCACCCGCAAGACATAGAACATTGAAATAAAGTAACGTCCAGTATCAAAAAGAAGAGTGTAAATATTGATCGGCACTTCATTATAAGCTATACATGGTATACCTCAAATTTTTGGTAAATTTGTGCTTAAGCAGATGCCTGAGAGATGGAAAGGTTCATCAGGTTTCACTCAATTGAAATTATTGATCTGTCCTTTACCCCTTCAAAGGTTGTTCCGTACTCGAGATAAATGAGGAAACATTTGAAATAACTGAGGAACTTACAAATTCTTGATAATTTCAGCAGCTCCGATACTCTCATCGATCATCCATCATCGAATAGCATTCAGTATGCACAATGACATCCAAATAACTGCTGAGGGACATTTCCAGCTGGCAACTGGGAAGCCAAATAAGCATGAGGGTTATATATGAGGAAACAACGAAAGTTTATGATACATAATCAAATCATGGAAATAACGGCAACGATACATAAACTCTGATTAAAACTTGCTCATCAGGATATATATGTAAATCCATCCATGTGATGATAACGGAATTTTTAATGTTTCGCTCATTTCATCAAAACATTTCTCGTTTAGAATATGTCACTAAAAATTCTCTTACCGAGGGATCTTTTCTTAACAAAAATGCTAATTTTTTGCAAAAACTTTGAAATAAACTAAATGAAGCTGCTATCCTCTCAGCTCTACGGCAAATTCTTATATCTTTTGCTGCAAAGAAACCACCAGCATGATTGTTTTCTGACCAAATACATTGAAAAATCTAAATTCTGGTTATGAGATGTTTGAAGTGGAACTCAAAAAATAATAATTACCCATTCATACTGAAGGTGAAATATATGTAAAATCAACTATCTAAGAACTTTTAAAACTTCAAGCTTGTCAAGCCATGAGGTTTAGTTGACCTAACCTAGGTTAGAGATACCTTCTGGTGATCGTAGCTGGGATACTGTTAAATAAACAAAATTCTCTTATTACGGTCGAAAAGAAACTACATCAACAAAGTTTACACGTTAGGCCCATATTATAACACTTTATTTATTTTCACTATGCGGCTGGATGATGAGCGTTCAGACAAAATATATTTTTTTTGTGCTTGTAGTCAGAAGAATGCAAGACGTACTGACACGATTTGGCGGTTGTCTGAATATCACATGACGGAAGACCATTTCAAGATGAAAATAAGATAGAGGGCTACGTTTTGGCAAATAATGGTCTTTTGTGCCTTGATATTTCAACTGCAAATGCAATCACATTGAGAGCGCAAGGCCTGTAATTTTCTCCTGGTTTTCGTCCGAACAGAGAGAGGGGATAAGAGATCAGTGTGTGGGGGAGGGGACTGGAATAAGAGACTGGGAAAAATCACACAACGAGAAGCTCTCACTAAGAGAGCCATGAGGTGAGAACTTAGCAAAAGTGACCTTTATTTGGGGTCTGGAATGGAATGCTTAAAGCGAGACAAAGACGCTCCCACTGGACAAGGTGTAAAACTGACTTCAAAAGTCAGTGAGAAGTTTCATTTAATTAGCTAGAAGTTGCTGAAATTGTTCTTGCTTACGAATTGTTTTATTTGATACAAAAATAGAAAGTTTACCAAGAAAAATCTACTAATTAAGGACTGAATTAGAATTTCGAGTACAAAATGTAGAAAACATGAAAATGGTGATGAAGAATGACGGCAAATTTTCATGAGTTACGCCATTGGTATAAGCGAAAATTCCTGTGCAACCGAATTATTTTGAAATTAAATTGTAAAGCGACGTTATTTGTAGAAATTATTTTCATACATTGATCAATATACTGCACGGTTGTTTTAGTCTTGTTCCGATTTTAATATGCATTCATAAGATGCACCTACCATAACAATCAGATACCAAAAATAAAAAGACTAAAAAATATACAGATAAACATTCATTTGTCGACTTGCTAGAAAAAAATTTTTTTTGAAGATAAACTTTCTGTGTCAGGTAAATTTATTGGTGACATTATGTAGTTATTTATAACTCAAAAAAATCTACTTAATTTAAGTCCAAATGAAAAAATTGAGAAGTTAGCCAACACTCGTCATTAATCTTGACTGACGTTTGTAAAATGCAATGTTCTTTGACCCATGGAGCCCTAGTTCATGTATAGTGAAATGTTTTAACTTTAAGTTAAATTGTTTAACGCAACGACACGGGTGATTGTATCATAGATGAGAAGCTTGTATTTTATAAGTAAAAAATAATGCTTAAATTTTTTTTGCAAGGTGGGGCGTAGTTCCTGTCAAGTTTTTTCAAATAAATTTTAATAATTATTATTTTGCGTATGTTGTCCAGTCTTTTTTTATAAAATTAATAAATACGGTGAAGCTCACTCTACTCTTTGCAGGAATATCAAAGTTCTACAGTTAAAATTGAATAAATCCTGGGAGAAAACGCCCTTAGAAGTTCTTCGTGCAGTCATTAAAGACTTTATTAAAAGACTTCGTAAAGTAGTGAGAGCAAAGAGGAGCATTTCGATTATTTGTAGTCGTAGATTTGTAAAGTGCTTACTATTTTGTGAAGTGAGACCTTGAAATAAGAGTTTTTTTCGATGACTTGTTTGTAGCAACATTTATGCCCAACCCTGTATTTTACTTGGGTTAAAGTCAATATGAGACTGCTCATAGCTTCCAAAATGTGAAACTGTTTTCATACAGTAGTTGTTTAGGAGCAAAAATAAACGCAAATTACGGCGTTTATTTTGATTGAGAATACTTGCAGTCATAACATTGCCGGTTCCAACATTCATCAGCGAATATTAGAACAAAATTAACGATCCATAAGTATTCAAATTTTGTTTTCTAATCTAGTTCAGTGAGCTAACTGTAAAAAATGCAACCTTAAATGGAACGTGAAACTTAAAAAATTTCGTTTTTATGTGCTTCTACATTGCAATGCGTCAATCATTGGTTGAATGTTATTTTTTCATTCGTTTCTCTATGTATAATGCGACCCATGTGTGCATGCTGAACAAATGCAACACATATTGTACAATCTTTTAGAAACAATGGCACGACATCCCAGTATTTGGATATTGGGATTGTTGATGAGCTTATCGCTTTTCCTTTGGATCCGGAGACTTTTGACGGTGATAAATGCCTTCCACAAAATTTATATCGGCAGCTAAATCGAAAGCGATAGCAGCACTCTGTTCAAATGAAGACGCTCTGGCTGGTCTTGCAGGTACAGAAGAAAGATTGGAAGTTCATCAGCGATCAAGTGGCATGAATGCTAACTGATTTTGATTGATGAAACACTTTAAAAATATTTGTAAGCAATAAAAGTATCTGTGTAGCAACCAAATAGAAGAAAAAAGTCTTTACTGACGCTGATTGATGTCATGTGGCTGAGTAAATTTTTCGGGGCATTTCTTGTAACGAGGTCATAAAGTGTAGAGGAGCTAAATGCGAGTATTTTGATATTTTGAATAACTGAACAACAAAATTCTGTTATCTAAGGGAAAAACATGAACATTTGTTGAGAAGCAAACAAATGTCATGATTCTCTCCTGATTTGATTGATAATGTTGGACCATTATGTAATAGTAAAGCTTGGTGCGAGTACCTTATAATTTTGAGAACATTCTCCGAAATTCTCTATTTCAAAAGTTACTTCAAAGACACTACAGCATACATTAATTGAGTAACATGATTTCAAGTTATAAGTGAGGATAAGGATTCTTCATTAATAAATATTTTCTTTGTCATATTGCCGTATTACCAAACTGCATTTGGTAATACTTTTTGTACTGGTTCTATCCTTTTGGCTGCCCGTGTGCATCGATGATGTGAATCTGCAATAATAAGAGGCTCTGTGTTATTCCATTCATCTTCCATTTTTTCCCTACAAGTCGAAGAAAAACTAGTAAATCACGGTCTTGTCTGCTTGTCAACACAGAAAAACAAAGTCAGCTGAAAATTTTTCTCCCGGAATGTTAGATTTTCTGCAGAATGTCAAGGTAGTTAAATGTGTATACTAAACACCGTAGACTTGCCATTGTTTTCGTAGGCGTTCAAGACTGTTTCAAAAAGTTACTATACTGCTTAAGGAAATGTTGACACAAAAAAATTACCATCTGAGTCATTACTGAACATCAAGCAAGATTTCAAGTTTTGAATATATTTTGTAGTATGTTTTTCACGCCTCTTTTAATAAATGATGAAACAAAACATCAAGTTCTATCCCAAATCTTGATTTCTAATAACTTTTTGCTAGTCTTCTGTTAGTAAATTTAGGAGTTTTGACATTTGTGAGTTATAGAACACATTTATGCTTTAACATCTTTCCCTTGTGTATAGATTTCTTCGTTTAATTTAACGTGCTATTATATGTTATTGATATTTTCTATTTATATTCTTAATTTCTCCGAATTTGGCTCAGAGATAGAGAAATTTTTCTCTTCCACGCTCACAAGTTCTGCCTGACGCTTCCAGAATAATGATAGAACTTGTCATACTGCGCAATGAAGGCATCTTAGTGGAGAAACTCCCTACGACTGAGAAACCCGGCACATGTCGACTCTGTCTGGATACATGATTGCTTGAACACGTGCTACTGATGGATAAATTTTGAGATATAATTCATTAAATCAGTAAATTTTATCTCATTTTGCTGATGCTGCTTGTATAACTTTGTTCATAAAAAGAGAAAGTCTAACAGAGTAGAGCGTAGTAATGAAAGAATGAACACGTCAATAAAAAAACACTTTTAATTTGAAAATCCATAGAAGGCTCAAATATATATATATATATATAAATATATATATATATACATATACAT
>VCRD01002834.1:56144-75995 GCA_006783055.1 Trinorchestia longiramus
TGCAAAAAGAACAGGAGGCGTTGATGGTGTGCAGAAGGAACAGGAGGTGCTGATGGTGTGCAGAAGGAACAGGAGGCGTTGATGGTGTGCAGAAGGAACAGGAGGTGCTGATGGTGTGCAGAAGGAACAGGAGGCGTTGATGGTGTGCAGAAGGTAGCCCTGTTCATCGCCTGCCTATCAGATCCCCTCTGAAACTGCGTTAATGGGTCCCTCATCGACGCTCCCTACGTCCTGGAAATGGGGAATGCCTGAGAAAAATTGGAAGCTCTCATTCCTTACATTGGTGAAGGGAATTACTAGAGGGGAATGATTGAAAAAGTGCCGCTGATTTGATCAGGGGAAATGAGTGTGTGCGAGTATCGACACAGATGATATCAATCTATCAATATTAAAAGAAAAATATTACTCGAAGATTCCCCGATGGAATTCGGCAGAGAGATATTTTATCTGGTCTTGATAATCTTAACACATAAAAATTTGGTTTGTTTCTATGTTTCCATCAGATGTCATTTGATGCAGTCCTTTCACTTATATTGATGGTGGAAAAAGATTTTTATGGAAATAGTCACAGATTGTAATGAAAAGAAAATTCAGCGATAAAAAAACTTATGAAGTAATCAATTGAAACCTCGCAATGAAATAAAGATAAAGGGAATAACTTCAAAATTTTCTTAAGGATTAGAAAAAATTCAACCTATGCATTTAGATTTTATTCTTCTGAACGTATATTCTTGTAGGGAAAACATTATTCTTATTTTTTCTATGTCCAACGTCATACTTTCGAAAAGTTCACCTTCACTTCATCATCTGTAAGTCTGCTCGAAATATCTCTTCACCTTCACTTTATCATCGTAATGTCTGTTTGAAAAGTCTGTTCACTTTCACATCGTCATCGTACAGGGTTTAGAAATAGTAAGCTCTTGCATTCTTGTGCATTGGGATAAAGAATCAAGGACTGGAGTTTTTCTGCTTAGTTGTCAGGTATGGGAGAGGTCCATTAGAGTGAGATCGCCCAATATCAGACCTAGAATTAATACTATATTTCGAATAGCTAGGGATAATAACTCAGACGGTTTAATGGCTGAAAAATAGCAATCTATACGCGCAACCTTTAAAAAAGTTTGCACTGAAATAATTGCCAGAGTCAGTAGTTACCATCAGGTCTAACAATTTTACAATACCGATGTACATATTGGACAAGTATTGTGGTAGATTTGACATGACAGTATGAAATTCAAACGAAAACATTTTGACGCACACCGATATCAAGTTAGCCAAAGTTTTCAGTGGATCTAACAGCTAAAAATTGTGAAGGAATTATTTATCATTGGGAGGATCACAACTCCTACCTCTTGTTCGTAAGCAGCCTTGTAGCATGGATACAAGGATTCCCTTCAATTACGCACTAATTGATACCTAGGCACCAGCGGGCCGTAGATCAACATGCCTCGGGTAGGGCATTTAGCTGGGTGCGATGCTCTCAATTAAGGTGATATTGCACAAGGATTCACTCGACGATCTGCATACCGAGTTAATACTTGCATGCTCAATAACAGAGCTCAGATGCTCCTTGCTTTATACACTTGCGCTGCAACCACGACTGTATGTGCGAGTAAATTTCCCAAGTGAATATTATCTCCATATTATAGTTTATCAGTGACTTTTGTTCAAACTTAATGCTCTCATGCGTTGGGCATGATGATCGGTTAGGTCTTGGATGGGCGATAATTGAGTAGAAATATTAGAATTATCTTTTATATTATATTTTCCTATCTCAACTTCCTTCTTTCAAAGCAAAACGTATTTGAAAAAGGGCGTTTATGTTGCCACACCCTGTATAACTGGTACAATCCTGACGTAGAGAAAAATATTGGGGGCATTGTTGACTTTGAAATGGAAATATCAGAATATCAATAAAATGGATTGACCGACTTATGCAGATACGATGTTCTATTTTACCACGGAGTTTCTTCTCTCGATAAACATTTTTAATAGCAATATACACTAATACCTCCACCACTATTTACTGTAGAACAATAAATACTTTTTATGAGAGGAGCTTTTGACCTACTGTGGGAGAAAGAAGAAGCGAGAGATAACTCATTTCTCTTGCTTTTTCACTCTAACCAAAAGAGAACTTCATACCTTCAGGAGCAGCACATGGAAGGATTGATGCTCCGCAGCATAGCAGTTGTTAAGATGTCTTTGAGAGCCAAAGAGTCATTCATGAGATGTGTCTACAGAACCAGCTGAGATAAGACTCTTCTATTGCTAAGTTTCGTCAAATTAAAGCAGATTAATTACAGCTTAATGGGAGAAGTTGACCGACTGCCTAAACAAGAGCGCTTTCTTCTGTTTCAACTCAGGGCGATTGGAGAAGATGGGGGCAAAGTGACGCATCTGACTGCATGATAGCAGATGACTTCTTGCAGACAGTTTCTGTCGTGTTTTTGGAATGCAGCTCATTGAAAATTATCTTTTGATTAATGACTGCTGGCATGCAAGTAATTTATAACAGAGGCAAGTTTCATGCTCAGCTTGAATTCATCTAGTGTTTTACTGGTAGATCATTTACTTGTATCTTTTACAAACAGTTAAGAACAATAAGTTTGAAGCGACAAGGAATCCCCACTGACATCACTGATGTCCTATGAAAGTGTCGGGCGTCACTGCATGAAGCATAATCATGATAATATAAAATTCTTATAATAACTATAGTAGTAAAATTATATTAATAATAATATTAATAATAATATCTCATCAAAACTGTTGCCAACCTAAGTTCAGTCTCATTTTTGTGTGAGTAATGTAACCTACGCATAAATAAGGTAAAAATTTTCAAAATGGTTGAAAAATTAACTGGCTTGTGTATTCTACCTGCGTGTTCTATTATTTATGCCGTCTGTAAACATTTTTCTTCGCTCATTCTGCTGGACCATCATGCTTCATTTCATTTTTTGCCTGCGTGTTTTGGTTTACTTGCATAATTTGACTGCATATATGACATTTTTTGTATTGTCCCTACAAATTTTTTCCCTTAAAACATGCTTGCATATTATGTTTTTACTGTCTACTCTGTGTAAAAATTAAGGTTTCTCCACTCTGGCTTCATATGCAATTTCCTCTGTTCACTCTGCCTCTTTTCCGACTCGAGCATGGCTAGTTGACACACCTAGGAAATATGTGTGCTATTGGTAGATATAATTAAAGCAGCTGTGATATCTGAAAGGATGCAAAATCATCCACAAGCCAAACTACCTCTGTTGATCGAGAATATGAGTTGAGTTAGAGTATTAAAGGATGAATATTTTTTTGTGATTCTAATACTTATTACTATTGTCAAACATTTATGACATTGTTTACAGACTGAGCGTGCGGTGTGTCAATCGTGCCACCAATCTATGCGAATTATTGGAGAGATATGCTAGCACGAAAATCTTGTGCCACTCATTAGTGGTGCTAATTATGTAGCTTCCAAAGCAGCTGCTCACTCAATTAAGCTTGCATTAGATTAGCATGGCAAGGCTTGTAAAAATGCCATGCGCTCATTGAGTGTCTACACACACAGTATACTGTAGGTACATATCCAGCGTGAAATGCATGTTTACTGTCTACACACACAGTATACTGTAGGTACATATCCAGCGTGAAATGCATGTTTACTGTCTACACACACAGTATACTGTAGGTACATATCCAGCGTGAAATGCATGTTTACTGTCTACACACACAGTATACTGTAGGTACATATCCAGCGTGGAATGCATGTTTACTGTCTACACACACAGTATACTGTAGGTACATATCCAGCGTGGAATGCATGTTTACTGTCTGCACACACAGTATACTGTAGGTACATATCCAGCGTGAAATGCATGTTTACTGTCTACACACACAGTATACTGTAGGTACATATCCAGCGTGGAATGCATGTTTACTGTCTACACACACAGTATACTGTAGGTACATATCCAGCGTGAAATGCATGTTTACTGTCTACACACACAGTATACTGTAGGTACATATCCAGCGTGAAATGCATGTTTACTGTCTACATACACAGTATACTGTAGGTACATATCCAGCGTGAAATGCATGTTTACCGTCTACACACACAGTATACTGTAGTTATATGTCTAGTGAGAAATGCATGCTTACTGTCTACACATACAGTATACTGTAGTTATATGTCTAGTGTGAAATGCAACGTGAATACTTATTTTAAGCAATTTTCCCCCTAAATTGTTCACATATTACAAGTGTAAGAAATTCTGCATTTTAGGGGTGTTTAATTTGGACATCAATTAAATGTACTCCTCATTGCATTATGAAATTAGAGTGCAGGAAGGTGCTGTTGGTTTTTCCAACGCATTCAGTAACATTCAGCCATTTTTTGTGTTCAGTTTGTTCAATTTACTCGCACACTGGCGGTACTGACAGCAATTTTTACTGATCTTTCATTTTTGATGCCGTTTTTGTCCCTAGAGCTCCGACCTTGTATTTTTAATGCTAATTTGTGATTCACTGTTGCTTGTCTGTTTTACTTCGTAAAAAATTTATCTGGGGTTCACTATTGAGCTCTACATTAAACGGGATTCAAATGGACTGAATTTCTGTAAAAAGTCCTCTTATACCGAACAACTCCGTTTTCAATGCCTACACTGACCTCCATAGAGTAGTTATTGTACCGCCAGCTGGGTTGACTGGTGAGCAAACCCCTTTCGATGCGGGGAGGCCAAGGTTCGAGATCTGCAACCACCGTGGTCTGTTTGTGTTTGACCATCGGTGGCTAGAATTACGGCATGGGACTTGGGTATGGACACAAGAATGGGCGTAATGACTTGTTCTAATGCTTCATTCTATTCTTCATCAGACTATTGCACTATTACCTTTAAAAGCTACGAGTTTGTCACTTGAATTACTTGCTCCTCCCGTACTATCGTTTTTTCCCCTACAAATAATGTCTTCCAGCCCAAGTCGCACCACTTCATGGCAAATAATATGGGTTAAAAGAGCTAACCATAGAGATAGAACTTGCTACCAACGATCATGATCGATAGAAACTATTTTTAACTGGTGCTTAAAGCCTCTGTTTCCATGACTTGTCGGTGTGATTTACGGAGGAGTTTGTAATAGATCTTCTACTAGATACCATTGCAACTAGTCATCTCTCAGTTGTACTGTGCTTGTACCACTACATCTGCCATCCTTCAGTCGTGTTATAAGTCGCTGCACGATTTGTGGAAGACTCAAAGCATCAGCCAAATGCCAAATTATTAATTCGATAATTATTCTAACTGCGATTTTCAAACTGAAGTTTGATGGCTGCTCAATTTTAATATTAAAATTAAAGCCATTTCACCAGTGTTAAGAAATCTATTCGAATAAAGACTTGTAAAGACCTCGTCTACAGTATATGAAAAAATTATTTACGTATTTTATCTTTCATTTTCTTTCAGAGGACTATGTCAAGATTTCATTATATGATTAATTATATGTTATCATAAATTATCACGTAGAATAGTAATTTGAATACGACAATTGTCTAGACATAGAATATAATGCTTCAAATGTCATCGAAGCTTCGGAACACTTGGATTTGTAGGCTATGCTTGTGAAAACCATGATAAACAATGTGTGTCTTTGTAGAGACTTGATTTTTTGTTGTCCAGTAGCGGTAGGCGAGGAAATCAAAGGCAACGTTTTGCTTCTATTCGTAAAAACTGATCAGAATTAGAAACGTGTATTCAAATTTGGTCCTTTTCCGATGGATAAATTGCATTGTTAGGCTTAGCCTCTAGCAGACATCGATCGATAAAAACAGCAACAACCAACGGAGAAAAACTCATCTCCATTTTCCGATAGTCGCATCGCAGAGGTGGACGCTGTTCTACCTGTGACCGCCGTAGCATTACATACTTCAGGGGACCTTTTGTCGTTCAGACCAGTTTCTGGTAGGAGGAGACTTGTTTGCCTAGCAAGTTATAGGCCATAACGACAAGCAGAGACCTCGTTTTAACGACAGAGTTTGATATGGCAGCGCAGGAGCACCTCAAAATATCGGCACACCGTCGTGCCATGATTGGGATGACTCACTTCGCTGGATGGGGGTGGAGAAGGGGGGAAACAAGAGAAAACTAGGAAATCTATGAACATGTAGTCGTACAGAAAAGCCTGGGCCAATAAGCCGTAGGTAAAAACATTGCATTTAACCTTACCATAAAGTACGAGGCACGCAGCCGTTCACAAAATCCTTTCACGTGGCCGTATGCAAAAGCTTCAGTACCAACTCATACGTAACCGCATGGCACTTAGTCGTACGTAAAGGCTTTGGCACTCGGTCGTACGTATAAACATAATATGTAGCCTTACATAAAAGCATGACATGTAATCGTACGCAACACTCTACAAATCTAACAATTTTAACTGAAAAGTTTTTCATTCTTTTAACAACGAGAACTTTTGCGTCAAATAAGAATGATCATGTAGTTGAACTTTAGTTAAGCAAATTTGAGTTAGATGAACTTGAGTTAGGAGAACTTTAAATACAAATTGTGATGGCACGTTGATAGTTGATAGAATTCATTACGTTGACATAGGTGTTCTTGCTCATTTGCTTCATATTAAGTTCCCACTAGTTCTCATTGACACGGAAATCCCTCCTAATGCGCATTTCTAGTTTCGATGAACTTTGCCCAAATCAATACTAATCATTTCTTCTAATGCAATCGTCGCAAGTAATGCTAATGCACGAAGTTGCTCGACTGATACACGACTCGGAGAAATGTTGTAATTAATGTGCCTGGGCTAATGATGGTCGAAACTCGGAGTCTGAGCTACATGCCAGCAGGTCCGGACCAAGTTCTCTTACGATGTATTAGTTCCTCTCACTTCTGTGTCCCGCGTAATCTGTTTAATGGACAACTCCCTTGCCACTTATTGAGTGGAGCACAAATGGCAAGAGCAGTGTGTGTATGTCATACGGATTTCAAACGCTTGAGGTTTTGAGTTTTTCTTGATTTTTAAAGACAGATATTCGTGACGAAAGTGTGAGAAGAGCTGGCGACATCACGAGAATTTTTCCCAGACTCTCTCTACGGAGTGTGTTCGAGCAGTTGAAGAGTAGTATGGCTGATTGATCAGTTTGTAATGTTCACAAATCACGCCATAAGTTACTTAAGAGCTCATATCTACATAGTATGCCCCTTCGTATCATAACCCTTATATTGAAAAGACACTTTTACTTATTGTAATAATTAAAAAACTAGTTCCAAAATTAAATTGTTAAGTAAGTGTGAACATCATTACAATAAACACTTCCCTGGAAAAGATGCAGCAGTTCTTTTCAGCCTTGCATGCTTCAATTTATTGATGGGAGACACGTGAAATCCACGTACATTTGTCTCTCATTGGAGCTTGATTTTAAAGAGAACCTTAAATTTCTAATCCTGTTTTCATTTTTCTAGTAACAGCTCTGATGCATGAATTATGATTTTCTATTGTATTTTTGTATTATATTGGGAGGTAGACGATATATCAAACGACTATATTTATTACATGGGTGTAGCTAAATAGTCGCGAACCCTTAGATTTGTGTTGCCACGGTCAGCATACACTAAATGTATGATCACTGGACCAAACAATCATCCGGAAGTAAAACGATTTGATTCAAATATGTACTCATGAAAGGTCTTAAATAAAAAAGTGATTAAACGGTAGTAATAGTTTTGGTTTACAAAATACTTTATAAATATTAATCATTAAACGTTTAACAAACTTCTGACTAGATTCATACTATAAAGTTTGACAAGCTGTCTAATGATTAATTAGCAGCAAAATTCAAATATTTGATCATTAGAAATTACTAGTGAATCCGGTACAAAATGTTCGCTTACGAAACATTAAGTTGGCACTATCATTCAAGCTGCTACTGCATATAACGAAGTTAAGTTTTTCTGTAAAGTAGATCGGACCAGCTTCTAATAAATAGTAACAGCTACACGCATGAAGTTTGATCCTCGTGTGAAGAAATCACATCTCTCACATCAAATTGAAAAGAATTTTAGCTAACACGAATCATGCAACTTCTTTGCGTAAAGAAACTAAATAAACCAATATTGTGTTTCAAAAAATGGTCAAATATCGGTGTCAAGGTGACGTTGGGCTATCACGCGACGCTGTCGGTAGTCAAGGCAAGCTAGGGATATCATACTGGTCTGTAGTGACCTCGACACCTCACATTATGTTAAGAGATTGGCCCAATAAGATACTTTTTGTGAAAATTTACAGAGTGAATCCGCTGAGCTGGAATATATGTATAGTACTAATTACCCTTTGAACGCATTTAATCACTTTCAAGTCCAAGTGTCTAAAAGAAAAGACTAAACAGTCCTCTGTACTATTTTTCAATAATCTTTAGAATTTCTCAACTGCCTCACTCATCCGTCTTTTGAAAAGTATTTAAACTAAAAATTTCGTTCCATCTGTCAGTAAAGAGTAGCTATCAACCACGATACAAATTGCCAATGTTGATTACCCTCATGGAGGCCTTCAACTGCCCAAGTCGTAGATCCTTGAAAGGATTTATCTAGCGGGAATCTCGTTTCATTTCAGCCAGCATCAAGGAATCGAGTGGAGTCTCCAGAGGCTGTAAAGTCGCCAAACTTCCTTCGGATTGACTCAACTTCGAAGAAAGTTTTAAAGGGTGGCATTTTTTATTGGCAGAAATACACGCTCCGTCGAGCAGAACTGTAAAAAAGTATATACTTGTAGTTCTTCCTGCCATTATGGAGCGAATTCTGAGACCTTCGTCAGTATATTGAATTTAAAGTTGGAATCATGCTATTGTGCAGAAAATTGTGTTTTTTATGGGTCTGTATTATTCTGTTTCATAATATATACCAGTGAATTGCTCTATAGAATCTTCTCTTTTATTCGTATGATGACTTTGAAGTGGTTTCAAGGATAATAACAATGGTAAACCCCTGTTTTTTCCTCTGCAGAAAACGTAGTTTTTTGAGAACAGAATGATATTCAGTATATACATACAGAGAGAGGTTCTTCTCAGTTATCTTACTCCAAAGATCGTACTACCTTTCTATCGAAAAGTAAGAGCCATTCGGTTCTATTTAATAACCATTTTGTAACATTCGTGCAGCCTGTAAGAAGAATATAATCTTATTTGAAATGAATTTTGTTCTGTGCTCCGAATGATGAAATATCATACAGAAAAGAGAGGTGCATTTTTGAACTCCATGATATATTAACGTAAACAGGATGCTCTACTTGTGAGCTCTGTATTTCAGTACTTATTCAAAAATAGTTTTTATGAATAAATGTAAGCTCTCAGAATTATATCATAATTTCGAAACAAAAAGTCGTGATTCGACCTTCTGAGTTTCAGTCACAGCTGTGAACAAATATTTTTATTGTTTTCGTTACCTCTTTGATCTACTGACTTACATAAAATCTTGCAATCGTGTTGGATTTTAACATCAGGTACTCCTGACCAAATCCTCTCCAAATCGTTATACAAAAAATAAATTCTTGTAATAGAGACAATTAAGGTTTAATAAATTCTTACCGACAATTCAAGAACAACAGCCTTATGAATGAATAAACAAAGCATAATGATAAATATAATTAGGTTTACCGATTGCCGGAAGCAATTTAAATGCATGCGATGACGTCGCATCATCGAAAGCTTGCCTCACAGCGCGTGTTTCCACAGGACAGTCTGAGCTAGGGCTTCCAATGGTCTCTCTCTCGCCTCCTCTTATCGCCTTCAATGCAATTAAGAAACAATTATTGGACCGAAACGCTGCGTAGCTCAACTAATGGTGTGCACTTCAACAAATCCAGACTCGTTCACGGGAACGTTTCCAGGCTTTCGTTGCGAGAAATCTATTCGCAATCGACGCAATGTTCAATCATAACATTGATTGCCACAGCGAGATTGTCTATGGGCCTCCTCACGAATTTCTATTTTCTATGAAAAGGTTGAGACCCCTTTAATGCTCTTGGTTTTTGAGCTGCAATGTCGATATTAATGAATGCTTCCTCTTTAGGAAAGAAAACTACATTTTGAATCGATTGCATTTTCTGTTTCTCCATAAGCTCTAAACAAAAATACACCATAGAAAAGAAACGTCGAAAAATGAATTATATTGAACGGGAAACAAAATATCAATTTAATTCAAGTCGCTATTCTGTAGGAGACTAGATGAAAAGCAAGATAGCAATAAAATTTACAGTTCCATCACTAACGCTTATTTGATGGTGTAGAAAACATCACTAGCGCTTACATCTCTCGCCTGATTCAAACCTCAAGAATATCAGGATTATCCTTAGTTCAAAGCTTGAAAAGTCCGTGCTCGTGAAAACGAAAAAAAAATTGTAAGATGAAACCTTTCCAATCGATGGCAAATATTGCTCACGATTGCAAATCCGAAACCGTCTCGATAATGAGATTGATTCCACTCTTATAATGGGGTTCTGGTTGCTTTTGAGAGTACCTAGAATTTTAGGCAGTGATCAAATGCATAAAATAATTCACTTCATTCGTGTGCTGCCATACTAAGAAGTACTATTGATTAACTTTGAAATGCAGCAGCTAGTCATGTCATAAGAAATATGGCGGTCATTATCCACTGTAATAAGAAAATGGTATTTCAATATATTGATATAAAAATCGATTTATTAACGGTCGCTTGAAAACTTGCCTTGCAGCGTGTTTTACGAATGACGCCATTTTCCGTGCCTCCCTGCTGCAGAGTGGAAATTCTGATGACAGCTACTGTAAATTTCAACATTATGATTACTGGTCATTGACGTTATGAGTTCCTCTACTAAAGGAAGCGTCAACATTATGATCATTGCATCAGCAAGTGCCAGAATTATGACTTAGACGTGGCTGCAGGAACACGAGTTTTCAATATTTTTGTTCCTCTTTCAGATCTTTTTCGATTCATTCTGGAACTTACCAATAAAGAGAAAACAGCTAATGCTTTTAGTTCAACTAAAAGGCAGAAGTACAGGTGCAAAAAGAAAAGAGAAATGGTAGATGGAGATTCAATCATTTCTTCTCGCCAATATGTGTAATGGCATGTTGCCAGAAAGATTACACAATATATTAAAATGAAATGAAAACAGTCATGCTTACCCCAGTTTTGGATAAAGACAAGGTAAGATTTTCAAGAACACGAGGTTGTTCAGGACAAGGCTTTCTTGTATGTTTGTTTGTGTGTGTTTGTGTGTGTGTGTGTGTGTCTGTGTATGTGTGTGTGTGTGTGTGTGTGTGTGTGTGTGTGTGTTGTACGTACTATACGCACACTATACAGGAAATGAAATTGTCAGGCTTAAAACCAATTTTCTAATTTTTTAAGACATGGTGCGAACTAGACAATTCCCTGAAGGTAAACCCTCAACAAATTGCTCTTCAATTTCATATGTTCAGTTAATTTCCAGGAAGTATAATGATTATCATGTGAGTACTTCACTACGTTTTGGACCTTTTAATTATTCTCGTACAGCTGGACATGGTTATACATCAGGAAAAGAATCACGATTCCGATCATATTTCTAAATATTTGTTTGCTCAGCTACGCAGACGTGGCTGATAAATAAGAAAAGACTGGAAATTTCATAGTTGTGTTTTTGTCTTGTATTTTCTCCTTCTCCTTGTATAAAAAAATTGGATTACCAAGAAGTAAGCTGAAAAAACAGTTATATCTTGATCTTTCTGTCCTTTGTAGAGCAGCGCAGAAAAAATATGAGCTTAAGAAAGCAATCCTGTTCAATTTTTCGTTTCTATCCTTATCACACAGCCCAGATGACAATGAGAACTGAACAAGAAGAACACAACAGTAAACACAGTCTGAAGAAGAATAACATAACAGCAAACATAACCTGTAGAAGAAGGTCAACAGTAAACATAAACTGAAGAAGAAGAAAATGAGAGTAGGTATAAGGTGAAGAAGAAATGAGAGTAAACAGATAAACAGAAGATTTCTTTCTAGTCTCGTCGTAGAGCGAACTCATTTGTGAGGTTCTGTCGAGCTGAGGCGGGTGCCCGTCTGCTTGTACGCGCCCTTATTGGCGTAATGAATCCAATCAGCTGGCAGATATATCGTCGAGCCCTACACCGTTGCCGCACTCACGCCTACACGGGAAAAGCTACGTGGTGGTGGCCAAAACTTCTGCTCTTTTGATGGTCCTACTGTCAAGACATAGATGGTCTTCCTGCACTGCCAATGGTCAATGGTTATGACGGAATTATCTGTCATGACGATTCTTGCAGCGCACCATCGGTAATGTTTGTCCAATTTAATTATATCAATCTAATTCTCATTTTAGTATGTACATTTTTTCAGTAAGAACTAATTATGTTGAACACGGTTTTTAATACACAATAATTTTATGTTATGATTACAGTTGTCAGAAAGAAAAAATATTACAATATCTATGTTTTTATACTTAGAAATTTAAAAACAGTGTTTAAATGGTATTTTGACACCTTGAACGTACAGTGCTAGTATTTCTTAATGTGAATAGTATTTTCAAAAATTTTATATTATTAAATTAATTTATGCCAAATGATATCTTAACTTTCAATATAATAAATAGTATCAAAGGTGCTTGAATAATCAATGAATTATTTGCCTCGTTTTTGTGTAAAAAAAATTGATTATCAAGAAACGCCTAATATGTTCTGTGTGTTAACCAGTATCGGCCAGTCAAGCTTTAAAACAAGTTCCACTTGTCCACTTTTTTAGAACAACAAGTTACACTAAGCAGTGTGTGTAAGCAATACAGTCATACCGCGATGTAAGCAATACAGTCAGTGTTAAGTAATACAGTCATACCGCGATGTTCACAAACTTCAAAACTCTGAATCCCCTTAAATTAAGTTGAATTATTTCCCTCCCGACATAATTCCCCTCCCGTTTTTTCATACGAAAAATTCCCCGTTCTTTCTTTAAAAAATCAGTTTTTCCTCCGGCTCAATTATTGAAACAATAGATCGAGCTATAGTGCAATGAGTTAGAATAGAATAGAATAGAATGAGGCTATAGGAACGAACCTTCTGGCCCATTCTTGGGTCGGATAATTACTTCGATAATTATTCGGTTGTTTACAAAAGTCCCATGCCGTATTTCTAGCCGTGTCAACCATATCGGCAACGGGATTCGAACCCGGGTCTTCCTGCTCGCAAGCATATTCGCTCACCAGTCGATCAAGCTGGTGATTATGGGAGTTATGGGAGACTTGTGAGCCTGGGGAAAAGTTATCTTATTTTAATGAAACAAATCACCTAGGGTCTGTTTCTGTCCATAGATGTAGCGCAAAAACTGGTCCAATGATTCCCAACATTTTTACATTTTTCATTTTTCTTTCTTCTTATTCCCAATCTATGTACTCATGCTCAAGAGCATTTTATACTATTGAGCTTTACTATCGGACGTTATGAATAATTGCACAAGCCGATGTAATGGGTAATATTAATGTTTTGCTTTTTGCAACGTTTAAATAAAAAGAAAAAAGCAAGGACAATCACTTTTAATCTTATTTTTTATTGATTATTGCTCAAACACTGTACTTAAAAAGCATACACACACACACACACATATATATAAATATTTCGACGTTTCGACCTTTAAGGTCATTTTCAAGAAGCTGAAAAAAACACATAGGTAAATTATGATCAAAACATAACAATATTTGCAAATAGAACACTAAAATACATAAAAAATTAAATTAAAGCAGAAAACAAATAAAAAGAAACGAAATAAAAAACCTAAACCTACCGTAGGGGGTAGGCAAAGTGTATCATTTAAAAGGGGCATCTCTGTGATAAGCTCAAATGCATGGTGCGGCAAAACTAAGCGCATCATAGGAAGTAAAATAGAATTTAAAACACATTTTAATCATGCACTTTTTCTCATTTTCGACATAGTTTTCGAAATAATGGCGATTTTAAGGTGAAATAAGGTATTTTTGTATTTTTTATTAAAACTGCCATATCGAGCTCCTCTTCCTGTTTTCATGCTAAAACAATAATAAATAAAGCTTCGGAAACAGAAAATCAATATCTACAAACGATCGTGCCCGTTTTTTGTATTTTTTACTTTGCTTTTTTCTTATATAGTCAAATCCACCATGCATTTAAGCTTTTCTCTAAGATGTCCCCCGTAAGACTGGTTTGTCTCTTAAAATGAATAGAGATTCTAATATGCGTAAATCTAAAACACTAAGAGCTGTGGCAATTACTTTAAAATCTTCTAATATAACAGGGAGGTCGCATTTCTCTGCACGAGTACGTGCAGCAGAGTGAGAAAAGATGGCAAGGGAGCGGTTAGTACGAAAACTTCTTCCAGCTCTGCCACACGAACAGCGAGTACTCTACATAGATGTACAGTCCACCTATTCAGACGCACAGTGTACGCAACTGTGTTTATAAATGACAGAAGATTTTTACGTATTTTAGTGTTCTATTTTCAAATAATGTTATGTTTAGGTCGTAGTTGAGCTATGTGTTTTGTTCTTGTTTCAGCTTCTTGAAAATGAGCTAGAAGGTCGAAACTTCGATATATACATATATATGTATTTTTTTAAGTACTGTCTTTGATTAATAATCAATAAAAATTATGCAATTAAAAGCGACTGTCATTCCTCTTTTCTTTTTAGCCATTATATAGGTCTATGAAAGTAATCCCCCAATAGAGTATCGCAAGTAAGGTCATGGTGTGGTTGAACATTCTTTTCTTCAATCAAATAGATAACCAACAACAAACAGTGTTTAGTTCAGCTCGATCATGTGTTGTTTGCGGTGTGCAGCTTCAGTGTATCTGTAGTATCACTTCAACTTTTCCTCATTTTCTAACACGACTCCTTTAGCTTAAAATTAGTACTGTAAACATGTGCAAGGCTTTCTAATGCATGATAAATAGTGTAACCTAATTCCTAAGTATACTTTACCGTCCTCTCATTTAAAGACGTTGACTCTTTCATTCTGATAAAAAATTACAAAACTTAAAAACTATGTGAAAAATTATATTGCTGTCATTCTTCAAAGGATATTTATCTTCTAACCAATCCTTCAGACCATTTTTATCAATTGGGTTTAGATTTCCTGTCTATGCATTCGGCACTGGAACTTCAGTCTCTCTATCACCCTCTAATTACACGGCGTACACAATCGATGAGGCTGTGGTCGTGCTGCGTCAATTTGAAAACTCCATCGTAAATATCCGCTTCCGAGCATTCATTTCCTCTCAGAGTCATTTCTTCAGAGCCGTCAGGGCAGAGAAGGTCCACCTTGAAATTGATTATCGGAACAGCGAGTGATGGTAGAAGGATATCCTCTCAGCAGCAATTTTTAAGCCTTTTGTGCCTAAATAAGAGAGATCAAAAAGTCAATTGATGTCATTTGTACTTGTGAGGGCAATCAGAGCTTACGTACGAGTACATGTATGCGTTTTTCCTCTAATAACACTTTGCGGTGCATGTACTATATTTCTTTCTAGGTAAATTTGTCTGTTTACATCACGTAAACTTTCTGGTGCTGGGTAATTTCTCCTCCAATGGAAATGGTGATTTATGGAAGGGGATCTTTCAATCAAATACTGACACACGGTAGTTGTTTTTTACAATCAAATCAGTGGCATATCTTGGGTGTCACCCCCAATTAAAATAGTGGCATTTGTTAAAAGTTTTCCTCAATCAAATTACTGACGTATAATAGGATTCCAATTCATTCAAAATTTGTAGCATAATGTACACTTATATTCAAGTCCACATTTGTGGCACCTGTTGGTTATATGCATCAATACTTTAAAATTTAAGGCATAGTTTTCATCCCTCTTCTCACCAATACACATGGTCCTAAGCATTTTTTCATGGTCGACAAATATGACGCAAACAGGGTATGTTTTTCTAGTTTGAGCTTGTAGCATAGAATGAGTTTTACCAAGTGAACATTAGTGGCATAGAGAAAATTTCACTAATTATCACTTGCCTATGGGAAGTTTTTCATGTAATTTTCTAAATTTTTTGTACTGTGTTCTTACATCAATTATACCTTAACATGCCGATGTCATTTCATCATTTTAATGAATATAGTACTACTGACTTGAAATTTTCTTTGTATTAAATATTGTTTTTATTTGTATTTGTTCTTTTAAGTTTCTACAGTGGTAGAAGTTTTTCTCGCTTTTTGCTTGTCAAAACTACGACTATAAAGTGAGTTATTGGGAGAGTAAAAAATGTTGCCATTTTGTACGCATTCAAATTAGTGCATGAGTGCAGCATGTATGTAGTCAACATTAATTCTAAATCATCATCATCGAGGATTTTATGCTAAAGTTTAGTCATGTCAGTGACGGCTGAGTAACAAAATGATCCTATGACGCAGGTTAGTACAAAGTATAGGTTCGTAATGCATATTATCAATGAATTTTCAAACACCAATTTGGTTTCCGTTTTGTATCCATGAAGATACGTATGTGTTTATTAATTATAAATCAATTAAAAACTACGTTCGAACCCAAAAGCCCTGAAATACTTTCGTTAACATAAAAAGAAAATAAAAAATTATCTCATCCTGGTATAGAAGAAATATATTTTGGGATTTTAATTCTTAATGCCAACATCTTGAAACTAGTGATCATGCTTCCAGCGACTGCAGCTGTTCATCTAGGGACGTGAGGTAGAGGCATGAGAATACGTTACGAGGATCTGAAAGTTTTGAGGAAATAGTCAGTTTGCCAAGTCAGTCTACCTGGTCAGTGAATCACAAGTACAGAAAATTCGACTGCTGCGTGTGGATTCGAATCGTCAAAACTCGGAACGTGGTAGCACAAACACCGCTTGATTAAGCCATTGGGTTACAGTGCAAGGAAGAATTTGATTTAGGTAGGTATGTTCGTTTCATCTGCACGTATTTATAGGTTACAGAACACCTAACTATCTTAGGTACAAGAACTTTGGTTCATTCAATCACACAAACAACTTACTCGGTGTGGACACTTGAATGTCTTCATTCGAAATGTACGCACGTACTCGTACATCGTTTAGGAGGAGTTGCCTTACTCGTTTTATCAAATTCTTATTGAGTTTTTTGTTGCTTCTGAAGTTTTACTTGTGCCCCTAGAACTGCATTTTTCCAGCCTTTGATGGCCCCCACCGAGTCGTTTAACTCTCGTGGCCCCCTGCTTCTCAATGAAAAAACACAGATTATGTTTTATGTTGTTTTACACAAAAAAATCTGTGTTGTTCACTTTAATAACACATTCCACGCTTCTGGAGTCTGAATCAAACTTTTTCAGGGTTCACTCGTGGTCCCCTTGGGGGCTCGTGGCCCACCAAGGTTGAGAAACGCTGCTCTAAAAGAAGGCGTGTAACATTCTTTAGCAGAGCATGGATTCATGTCAGAATCTGGATCAATCATCAATAACACTAATATGAAATATTAATTGTAAATATGTCAGCTGTGTAGGAGAGATTTGAATATTTAACAAAGGTAAAGCTTTTTCTAAAAAAATTCAAAAAACACCTGTCTTGCTTCGAGAAGATGTGGTTTGACGAGGTGCGTATTTAGAGTTGTACTAGCTTCAGTATTTGAAAATTTCGTTGACTTCTGAAAGATAGTGGAAACTTATGAACCTTGAATAAATAGGTAACAAATAAACGCACACACTCGATCACTTATAAACATGGGAAAATTTTTTAAGTATCATTTTTACATGCATAGACACGGAATCTTGAATAATGAGAAAACGAATAAGGAAATGTAATGAGACTCAAAAAATCTCTTCGCATTGGTGTGCATGTGCAGGAACATTCTTTGTCTTTTATTAATCCATAGAAGAGAATAAATCTTCCGCATTTCCATCACTATATGAGGCAAAAAACCTGATAAGACTTTTTAGGAAATTTATAGAAGGAAATTAGTAGAGGGATTTCAGAAATAAAAACTGCGACAGAACTTCATTAGCAACAGCATTAATTAAGAATAATTCCATGAACAGAAGTAACATATTCTTTGTATGAAGACAAAATGCAGATTAACTTTTATACTTTGATGTTTCCACTTTGAAACTCGTTTGTGCTGTTATTTATGCATTCACTTGGTTGATGTTCTTCCTTAAGACCAAATTGAGGCAGAGGAGAAAACGTAGTCTGTATAAAGAAAGTTTCCTTTCATGTATTTTGGGTGATCCTAAGCGGAAATACAGAGCTACCATAACATGTGAAACGTACAAATGCTTTCTCGCTCTCGCTGGAATACGCCATGATAAAAGAACGCCGGTGCCTCAATGCACTGCTGCGGCCGATGCCATTTGCATTTACGGCCGATCCAATTTTCCATTTGTAACATTCTGAAGTGGATGTATCTGGAAGTCCGGCAAGCCTCTCACAGTTAGACTGCATCAAATTTTATGATCGTAGAGTTCTTTCAATGGTTCAGAATTATCGAATTAAGTTCAAGATTGTAGAAGTGTCGTCTTTGTTCGCACGTGCTTAAGTATTGAATGTATTTTGCTGCATTTCCATATGTAATTTGATCCGTCTAGAATTAACTTGAGTACCTCATGCTTAAATTCAACTTCTTTTTCAGTTACAAATATGAACCTTTGCTTAATTTGAGGAATGAAAGTTTTTCTGATGCACTGAAAGCCGGAAGACTTCACAGCAACAATTCAGGTTTCAAAAACCATGCTATGTCATTTGATACAAACTCATCCTCGATGCCAGTATTTTGTGTTTTCCCTTCTCAGGTTTGATTGTAAGGAAAGCGGATATGCTGATATCTATTTGAAACCTTATGAGTAAATTATGGAGAACAAAATTTTAAACTGATTAATAGAACTCATATACCAGTAACTTCAGAACAAATTGCATGGCGTTTACTGTGCTGCAATGTGAGAGGCGCTGTACAAATTATTCTTGCATAAACTGACATTAAAAAGGTAATTCTGTGCAGCCTCCAACAACGGCAAGGTTGAAGCCGTTTGCTTGATTGCCTGTTCTTCAAGTTGTCAATCACGAGCGTCAACACCGCAGCTTTCTCGCTCTCTTAATTCGTGACAAACTCAACCACTCGAATTTTTCTGGTCAGGAACTTCAGAAACAATGAAATGAAGGCAGTGAAGCCGTGAACACTTCGAGTGATTGTTTTTTCTGGTGCATAACCAGGGTGTGGAAGCAGCTAGGGTGTGGGGAAACAGCTAGAGTGTGGGGGAGCAGCTAGGGTGTGGGGAAGCAGCTAGAGTGTGGGGGAGCAGCTAGGGTGTGGGGAAGCAGCTAGAGTGTGGGGGAGCAGCTAGAGTGTGGGGGAACAGCTAGGATGTGGGGGAGCAGCTAGGATGTGGGGGAACAGCTAGGGTGTGGGGGTACAGCTAGGATGGAGACCACATTTTAAATCGTTATGACTTAGAATAGAATAGAATAGAATAGAATGAGGCTATAGGAACGAACCTTCTGGCCCATTCTTGATTCGGGTAATTACTTCGATAATTATTCGGTTGTTTTACCCAAGTCCCATGCCGTATTTCCAGCTGCGTCAACCATGTCGGCAGCGGGATTCGAACCCAGGTCTTCCCGCTCGCAAGCATATTCGCTCACCAGTTGACCAAGCTGGTGATGTTAGGTTTAACCCACACACAAGTTAGGTTTAACCCACCGGCACAAGTTAGGTTTAACCCACAGGCACAAGTTAGGTTTAACCAACAGGCACAAGTTAGGTTTAACCCACAGGCACAAGTTAGGTTTAACCTACAGGCACAAGTTAGGTTAAACCCACAGGCACAAGTTAGGTTTAACCTACAGGTACAATTTAGGTTTGACCCACAG
>VCRD01002835.1:0-66860 GCA_006783055.1 Trinorchestia longiramus
CCAGCACAATCTCCAGACCTCAACATCATTGAGCATTTATGGTCAGTTTTAGAGATTCAAGTAAGACATCGATTTCCACCCCTATTATCTCTTAAAGAATTGGAGGGTATTCTAACTGAAGAATGGCTTGCAATTCCTTTGGAAACAATTCACAAGTTGTATGAATCAATACCTAGGAGAATTGAAGCTGTAATTGCCGCAAAAGGCGGACCTACACCATATTAAATTATAATTTGTTGATTTTTGAAGGTGTTTCCATTATTTTGTCCACCACCTGTAAGTATAGTATGAATGGGAAAACTAATTTAATTTGATATACCAGTAAGAATGTACCAAGGTTTGAAATGCTTTATGAGAAAAGATTTGGTAGTCAACTCTTGTTTGCCATCAGATGTAAGGCATTAAGTGTGAATAGGCATACATGGAGGTGGAATGAGGGGAATACAAGGTTATGTCTGCAGTGTAACTGAGTAGTAGAGGAAACAGTTGAACATCTGGTCTTGGAATGTAGTAAATATGAACATGAGTGAGAGAGCCTCATGGATGTGGTCCATGAGCAGTGTGGAGAAAACAAGTGGAATGCAAGGTGTGTTGAAGAGGACTCTGGTATGAGATATCTTTTAGGGCTGGATGAGGAATTTAACATGACTTTTGTGGTTGCAATGAAAGATTTCTTAGTGCATGCATGGAATAAGTGACAGTGATGTTAAATAGGCATTTTTTTAATGTGACTACCTGTTAAGCATGCAGGGCTGTTTATGACAAGCTGGATCTTCCAGTGATGCCCTCACTTTGCTGGTTCATTGGCATGGAATGACTCAGGGTGTCCCTAGAGGAATTACTTTAAACAACCCTGGCTCACAGGAGAAAAACTCTGGGATACCATCCTGTTGTATGTGTGTGTGTATTAGAGGGAATTAAGGCCGTTACAAAGGCCCCGGCCAAACGCTGGCTCTCAAATCTAAGTCTAAGTCTTAGTATAAATTTTTTTATTTTCAGAGCCACAGACATTTTTAAAGAATTATATATGTGTTTGCATTGAGTTCTCCCAATTTTAATAATGACAAATACAACAGACAAAAAGATGAAGAACACATTTTTGGAGACATCTGGGGATGGAAGTAAGTAACTTAGTCTCTATTGCAGGGTTTTTGCTTCATGTGCCATAACTTAAAGTTAAAAATTTATCCAATGTATATTGTTAATAAGTATTACAATTAGCTAAGGCCTTTTAATGAACCTTGTAGTATAAATTATTATGTATTAAGCTGAATGAACAATTTGAAGCTGCAGAATTTGAGTTTTAACTTAAATGGCTGTGTGATGGAATAGGTGATGAAAGCAAAATTATTTTTTTTAAGTTTGTGCAATGTGAAGTACCATATTTAATTAGTTTAAAAACTCCTGTCTTTAATTTATTCTTTTTGAAGTTTAAAGTCTGAAGCAAACATGCAGTAGTTTGCAGTAATAAATATCTCAGACATGAAAATATGTAGAAAAAGTAGACTTCTGTCTTCTATGTTCAAGGGACATTGGTAATCAACCGTAAGTTTTAAGTTGGAGAACTGCAAGCTCCTCTTCTGTATCTGATATTCAATACTACATGTTATCTTCCAAAAAGACACCTTGTGTATTATGATTTTGAAACAAAGTTTTTATGTATTACATGACTGATGCACTGCTAAAACTAAAATACTGTAATAAGCTATTTGTATTTATATGCATGTTTATGATTACTCATTTAATCACATATTTTGAAATATTAATCTCAAAATTTTGTGAATGAAAACTGTGCTATAATTTTCATTGTCTGTATTCATGTTTTCTTGTATGGTAAGATCAGTGAACTTGTTAGTTTTTTGTATATCTACTATTTTTTTTTTAACTTGTTGCTAACCCATGTGTTGCTGTAAGACATGTATCCTAAGTTATTTGTTCTTTGCTTTATCTTTGTTTTATCTTCATGTTTCTCTTTGCAAAATATGCAGAAGCCTTTTTATTTGAGTCAAGTTTCCAAATTAACTGTACAAATTTATTTTGCTGATCAAATGGAATGCTATAAAGTCTGATTTTCATTTTTATACAATGTGTTTCTAGCATTTGATTTGCCAAATTTTTTAAGCATACTCTGTCTAATGTGAAGATGAGTATTACATTTTTCTTGATCTAAAATTTATATATATATATACTATATATATATATATATATATATATATGCAGGTCTCTTTTTGGTATGGATAATTTATTGACACAGATGTAGTTCATTTTTAAAATTATAAATAGCTACTAAGATCAAAATTACACATTGCCAGCATAAATTTCTTTTGAGAAAGGCAAAAGTGTCCCATTTGATGAGGAGATGCATGGACTGCAAACCCTAACTATTGAAAAATAAACCAATACTTGGGTATCACTGCAAAATATCAGTGTTTGCTAAATATCTCTGTGCATCAAAACATAGTAAGAAAATTTTAAATCATCTAGTTTCCAAGATGTCGTAGGGGCTTACCTGACAGGGATAATTAATTATGCAACAATTACCTACTACTTGCAATGTTCACTCTCTAGATCAGCGTTTCTCAACGTGGTCCGTACTGCCTTCCTTGGGGCGTTGAGGAAATGCAAGGGAGCGGTAGGAGGGTATGCCTTGAATGGGGGGTTTATATTACTGTATAATATACAGTAATGTAATCATTAGGGTGTAGTGTCCTAAGGGGGTGGTAATCGGAAAAACTGTGAAAAACACTGCTCTAGGTTTTAGGTGTACATACTCATATCTTTCAGAAAAATAGTTTAGTTAATTATCTTTACATCTAATAGAATCCAATGTGTTTATATATTTATGAATATATTTTGTGTCTCACCTTTTCACATTAATTATGTATTCTGCCTACATAGTAACCAAATGAAATTTATTGAACACTTAAATCCTTTTTATTATTTCCTTTATAATCATATCACAAGTTTATCAACTTTATATTAATTTACATACCATACAATGAAAGCCATTGGGTATTTATTTATAAATAAATATATTTGGTATCCTGTGACTGCTGAATTAGATAGAGGAAAATTAATTGGAAACAAGGCATTTATAAGGAGCTGAAATAAAGTGTAGAATGGGTATACATGTATTGTAAGCCTTGTATTGTGTATATCAATTGCATAGGATTACTATAAAATATGCCATTTTTCCCATTATTAGCCTTCTTCCACTTCAATGTAAAAACTTCATGGCAAAGCCCATATCTACTCTCAAATCAAACAAAAAATTCAGTAAAAAAGCATATGAATTTTTTCTATGTGTGGGTCTACTAGTTATACATAAGTACATAATACTGGCTGATAATAAAAAGCTAATTCTGTGTTGGTATTGCATAGGTTATTGAAATATATTAATCTATATTTCTAATCATTGTGAGAATACAGACTTTCAGCCCATTACTATTACATTAGTTTTATGCATCATTATAATTGTATACATATTCTCTGTTGTGGATTAATTTATCTGAAACTTTACATGTATTGTTTGCTCCTGTTACTTTCTTGTAATTATAAAACTTATTTTTTAGCATCATCTCTAATTTGAGAGACATTTGATGCAAGTAGCAAATTCTTCTTCATTCAAAATGTATCTTGTTTTGATAATCTTAATCAGATGTCAAGTATTTTCTTAATGGTTTCTAAAATTTTGCTTGGATGAGAGTAAAAGATATGAAGCCATTGTGTCAGTGTTTACTGTATTTGTTTGATTAACAAATACAACATCATGGAAAAAGGGCTTCTACATTAAAATCTTAATCCTGGTCAAAACTGAATTTTGGTGTTCATTTAGTACAGTTCAAATAATTAGGTTCCTAATATTAAAACAGCAATGCCAGTAGAAACATTGCTCTATTTTCTGAAAAAAATTGTACTCAGCCTCACAGTGCTTTAAAAATTTGTAATGATCTATTTTATTCAATTTTTTGTTCATAGCTGGTCAATGACTATGCATGTACTACTGCTTCTGTGCATGCATTTTCAAGTGTGTATTGCTTCTAAAATTTTCTCCCTCCCTTGCTTTTAGGTCGAGAAGCTGTGGTTCAGAGTCTACTGAGTAAAAGAAATGTGGTCAATCATGCAGAAAAACCTAAAATTTGTCGAGTAAGTTTTTCTAGTATTTTATAAGTTGAAGTAATTTTTCTATTTTTATTTTAAACTGTAAATGGGATTAATTTTTTTCATAGGAACTACGTTCTGTTTTATTTATAATTCATGGTCAATTTTGTTAGATAGATGGTTGTATGTGTTTGAAGTGTAAATCCTATAAGAAAGTTTTATTTCAGGTGGAAAGAAGCCCTCTATTAGCCAAACTACAGAGCTTCATCCCTACCTTGGAAGAGTCCAACAACCAGCTGGAGAAAATGTCAGACAATGAACTGGCTAAAAAAAACATGGAAGACGTTGGGGAATCTGAAGAAAGAGTCATTAATCTCTCTGTGGTTCAGGCAGATGACATGCAGGACAGCCCAGTGTTCAAAGCTCTCTGTCTCTCACAGAACCTCAAGTCTGAAGAGATCCTTCAAGCTCTGACTAGTATGAGCCAGTCAGATGATAGCAGCAGTGACAGTCAAACAGATGATGAGGATGAAAATATTATTTCAGAGGTTATCTCAAATAACAGAAGATGATAACATTCCTCATTCAGGATAACATAGTTGCAAAATTGTGTATAGTACACTTTTTAATATGCAGAGGATTGTCATGTTATGGAATCATTTTATCAATGTGCCATTTCAGTTTCATGTTCTGTGACCTGTTGTGTTCTGTCTAAACTGATGTCATCCGTATGTATAGTATGGCTTTAGGTTTCTTGATTTCATTGTGATGCAAATAATTTGTCAATTTAAACTAGAATGGGTCAACCGAATTCTGCGATTAGTGGAATCTTTCACTTTTATTTATCTTGTTGGAATAGAATAGAATAGAATGAGGCTATAGGAACGAACCTTCTGGCCCATTCTTGGGTCGGATAATTACTTCGATAATTATTCGGTTGTTTACCCAAGTCCCATGCCGTATTTCTAGCCGCGTCAACCACGTCGGCAGCGGGATGGATGGACTTCGAGTTCCTCTGAACACCTAAATAGTGATTCACCTAAACTAGGTTAGCCAAGGTATTGTGTGCTTACATGTCATTGACAATTATAATGTGATCTCTTATTGTTTCTTGCTTTGGGTTGATGGCTATTTTGACCCGAATGCAGTTTCATCTGAACTTCATGTGTGAAACTCGTCAGGCTTGACTAAAGAATGCTTAGGATGTGCATTGTTGAAATTTTAACTTTTTTAGATTCAAAATCATCTTCGTCCTCTTCCACAACATTAAACAAAGTTTGGGGTGAAAAGCGTTTTCTCTTAGATAAACGTCCAGATTGTCTGATATTGTCTTATTGTATAGATAATAACGAGAAAGCAGAACGTTTGAAAGTATTGTGCATGGAAGTTCTTCAGTGGTTCTTGGTGTCCTAGTAAAATGTGCTATACACGTATCTCAGTTCTTAACACATTTTTTTTACTTGATCACACTTTTAAATATATTTTGTTTTTATTGAAACTGTTGATAATTTGTTCATTTTTTTCACTTCCTACTTTTTTAGTTTCTTTAGGCAAACATATTCTTTTCTTTGCTACTTGAATAGCAATTATTCACAGTTTTCTAATTAAACTTTTTTATACCGTTAGAGAGCCTTTGACCGAGGTTGGTCAGAAGTGTTCTGGTAAAATTGTTTAATGAATCATAAATATTGAAGTTATAACTCATTTCCATTGCGGTGACATGAATGGAGAGTCTAGAATGTCATAGATGACATATTATATGCAACCAAGTCCAGCTTCTGTTACTGACTTTGGTGTGTCTGGGTTGTCTCTTGCAGTGCTCAAAAGTACAGAAACTCGAAGGCAGTGATCAAGGACTTGGATAGAGGCCGTCGAACTGTAGCGAGTCATTGAACTTGGGGCGATGTTTTGCCAGTCAATGTGATTACCCGTGTAACTACTTGAATAATACTAGTAAATCCTGGAAATGTTTATGGTTATAAATAATTTTTTCTACTTATAAGTGTACAAAGAAGTTGGTTAAGGCAAATTTTGTAAATCCTCTGGATATATTTATGTATTTTTTAATTTGCATACATTTCAGGAAAATGAGTGGATCAGCGTCTGTAATTCATGTTATGTTGGAGAAAAGGGTACTTGTATTAGAGTTGCTGCGATCGTACTGCATTAGACTACTGTTCCTTTCTTTCTCAGGCTTCATTTGCATTCCTTTTAACAGAAGCCTAAATTACATGATAGAATACAATAAACGGCTAGTCCTATTACTCTCCAGTGTTGTTATATTTTTGAGTGGACACAATGTTCTTTCGATGAATAGACACAAAGTTCGCCCACGGTTGTGTGTGGCATACGGTGGTCGTGGTTGCACAATCGCAGTTTGCGTAGTGGAATAAATAAATGGTTCGTTGACCTGCGTTGCAGAGACTCGATTAAAGCACAATCAAACTACAAAGAACAGTTAGAAAACAAGTGAAAGTTGTGGCATCATTGATGTCGCCGTTCTACCTGGTCTTTTACATTATGCATTGAATATTCTAACGGCAATTGCGTCTTTCGACCGTTGTCTTTACTGAACTCTAGTACACTGTTTCTCTCCTTTGGATAATCTCAATAAACTCTATTAGCGGTTTCTTACGACTGCAATTATTATAATAGGAATAATTATAAAATATTGTAATTGTTAATGCGATAACAGTGCACCTTATTCGGATTTTTTTCGTCTTTAAGTACAGTATGCGTTGCCTAGGAATTTTTTTGGCTTACGAGACGTAGAGTATTTCTGCTTGCATATGGGGTGTGCGTATTTCATTTAAATATAATATCATTTCATCACTTGTGTATATTCAACTAGCATTTATTTGATGCAATATTTTTATATGGGAGTTAAATAAATTTCCGTTAGTGATTTCGGAGCGCAGTTTTGCCTAAAATTACGCCCAAAGTTTGGAAAGAAAATTAATCTTTCAATGATGAATACAATGTATTCGATGTTCAAGTTGGCGTTTCTCTGGGTAAACTCGAATGAATGATAAATAAAAGGCTTATATATGGCAGATATTCCAGCTGCATGGCTGTTCTCGTAGCTGATGTCAATAGGTGTTCCTCCATAGGGAGGCGTGCCGTTTCCTTCTATCTGAAGCTTAGACGCCCTAAGCAGCACCACAGCCGCTGCGTCATCGGGATACTCAACAAAGCAAAGTATTGCCTTCGCTGATGTATAGGGTGAGCCAAAACAAGTTAACCAAAATGCATTACCATTTATTGGTATCTCGAATACTAGTTGCAGGCATGAGATAGATGTTCTTATGTATCTATCTTCTACCTTTGGATAGATAAGATTTCTAGATGCGAATAAAGACAATTTTTGTTCTTTTTAGGGTCACCCTGTACATGCGGACGTCGTCTTGACGAACCATAACGAATCTATAAAAAACTGGACTAGACCATAGATCATCTTGTTAACCTACCGTAAAGAATCTGAATTACACATTTATTCTGGTTTTGTTAATATTATTTGGTGGTTCAGGGAAGTAGCAATCTGGTTAATTGCAAAGGATTAAAATACAGATCACACTTAAAGTAAGAAACCACGAACCCTGTTAATAAGTATTGCCGCTTTCTTGCATCCGTACATACTACACTGAATCTTGCGAAAATGATGTGAAACTTAAAGCCAAATTATTTACCTCTGCAAAAATCTGTGGAATTTAAAAAAGAATTAGGATTATGCTGTTGTGCGCAAAGCAATGTAAACAATCTTTACTAATAATTGTATTTTAATCACCTGAATAACATAAGTACACCAGACCATGACGTAATTATTTTGATAATACAACTTTGGTATTAAACCGATAGTTTAATTTTAATGACATCTGTTTTTTTTAGTTGAGATTGACCGAGTTCCCACTCGGATATTGTGTTCCATTACAGATGTTTTTAAAGTTCAACAGGTACTTAACTAATGAAATATAGTAAAAATTTGACAAATAGATTATTTGTATTACTACTGCATTACATTTAGGAAGTCCATCTTAATAGGCAGTACCATAGTGTCCTCGTCTATCGTAGTTTGTGTATGTGCCAGTGACTTCGGAAATTGGCCTTTTTGACTATAGGAGCTGAAAAAATCACTGACGTTTTTAAAGTATATTTGTTAGAATTCAAATTCTCAAAAATTGATATGCACAATAGAATTGTTTATGGAGTATTCAAAGTACAGGTATGCTGTTCATTAAATTTCAAATGCGTTATATATTTATTTTCTTTCTCTCTTATATAAGCTAACATTTGGTATGTATGGGTACGTTTAAAATGTAGCAATCCAAGCATCGTTTGAGAAATTCGATAAATTTGAAGTGAATTTAAACGACACGTTCCAAACTATATTAGTTTTTCCTGACCTTTAAATAGCAGCCGTGAATGAGCGAAAGTCAACATGCAATGACAGCATAGCATAAGGTTCAGCCGAACAATAAATTACGTAAACAATGCCTGATTTTTGGCATTCTCCACAAGTATCTAATAGTCACAAAATGAGCGGAGAATATGAAGAATATTGGGGTACAAAGGTGTGAAATTTTTATTTGGATAGAGTCCGTGTGGTTGCAGCTGAGTACATAGTTTGCTATGAAATCACGTTTAAGAATCCTTGGTGACCGGCCGAGTTACCGATTCTGTAAGAAACAAAGAAAAACATTGAAGATTTTCTAGTGTGAAGTACAATTAAACAAACATTAGTTTGAATTGTAAAAAACTTTATTAAAGTAAACGACGTGCTGCCGTGAGCTGTTCCAAGTGACATTCAAGACGACATTCCACTCGGAAAGCAAGCTAACCTCTCAACAAAACCTGTTCCATGAACTTTAGTCATGTATCTTCAGCCCGTAATTGATTTGACCAGCTGCATTCTAATACCTAATTTATTTGGTGTGTTATATTCACATATAGGAATATATATTACCAACGTTAACCATTCTAAAGAGTGCGTAAACTGAGCATAGAATTTTTGAAGCGAACATCCGGGCAGCGAGAAGCAAGTGGGCAGAGTGTGACTTGGAGGGTGCGTTGCCCCGACTGAGCGAGCTGTGAGCACACCACGATAGCAGCAGGCACGGCTCTCTGTGGTGTGCATCATGTCGAGCTAAACTTATCCACCAATCACGCTTCGCAACTACCATGCATCTTCTCCTCTCCACTGTCATGGTACAGGTTATCTACTGCCTCTCAAATACCCTGCGAGAATGAATCGTTATGTCGAGATAAGAGAGGCCGTTAAGCTCCGTGTTATTGATCGAGAGCTACGGATGTACTAAAGGAGCGTTCTGTGTGCAATGAAAGTATAATGAAGGAGGAGAAGAGAGTTCAGCAGGAGAGCGCAGGTGCACAAATGCCACGATGTAGTGCGCACGCGGCAAAACTAGTTATGGCCAATCCGAGAACGATCCCAAACTGTATGGGTGGTTAGCGAGTCTGAGCGAACGATGCTAGTGAAATCTCTTCTAAACACGAAATTTATGAGGTAAATATCTAAACAATAGCCGAAAACGATCCGTATTATCCCATTTCTTATTATGAAACGCATGTAAATGAACGGTGTGACTATGGATCAATGCTATTGAGAGAAACGACTACACAGCGTCAGCACGTTTCAAAATGCTTCGCTCGACCGATAGCGAGTGGTTTGCCGTAATTGTGTCTTGACTACTCAGTTGCTCTAGCTTGTTCGGTCGTATGAAACTGCTGCTCCTGCGCTCGTGGTCATTATCGTTTCCTTTCAATATTTAGAGATACTTATCCATTATTTCATGGTGAAAAATATAGAATTACCCTTAACAGTGCTGGTGGACATGAGTGATGTCATTTGGGCGGTGTTTTTGAAGCGGTAGGAGGGGATATGAGCGAATTTTTAAAGAGTGAGGTATTTATACCTGGTCGTTGGTTGCGGTGGCATTGCCACGGTAACCTCTCCGTTCTCTTGTCCTTGCGAGGGCATAAGGACTGGTCTTCGTTAAGATTACAAACTTGTCTGGACTTCCAAACTTTATTTGTTTTAATGATTGCGTTCATGTCACGTTCATTTGACCTACCAGCTGGATTTGAAAAATATTTGGAGACAATGAGCATGACACATCGTTTCCTTCCTGTTCAGTTTTTATCAGATAGCTCGCTTAGAGTCGAATTATTGATAATGCGTGCCATATCCGAACAAGTGACTGCGTGTTACGTGAGATTACTTGGCAAGGAAACGTTAGGTAACATTTTTTCTCGTAAGCTAGTTGTACTGTTATATAATTTTTTATTTATTGACTAAGGCTGTTAAGATTTTCTGAAATGACAGCTGAAACACCACATGAACCAAAAACTTAGTTTTTCTTGGAGACAGTAATCTATAGTTCTCTCTAAAATGTGATTGCTTCTAATTTTTTGATTTAATTTAAATTAAGTATGTAAGTCTAGATCGATGATATTGATAGTTTGTGTTTAATATATTTATGTTTCATGTATTATGAGTTTTACACAATGCTTTTTGCTTAAAGGAAATTATGTTGGTGCAATGAGGGCGTTTATTACTCGTGCCAATTCGGCCAGGAGACGCCGGCGAGCGAGCCCTTGCTCATGCATTCTACGAAGCGCTTGCTGTGGCGGTACAATTTTCCATCATTTATATCTGCTGCGTTTCTTCATTCACTGACGCCTGAAATTATTTTAGGATGAAGTCTATTAATTTTTGATCGGGAAATTTGAAAAGGTATTTTACCGTAGTTTCTAAAAAGGACTACACAGATTGGTCGCTTTTAATTAAGAATAAATATTCACCTTTCGAGTTGGAGGATATACATTTTCTTATGGTTCGAACACGCCTAGTCACTTCTTTGTTTATTATGAATGTGTCTGATAACGGTTATGGGTAAAAGTATTTTTTTCGCTAGTGTCTTACATTTTTAGATTATTTCATTATCGCACGTGAATATAAATTTTTATTGTCTCTGAAATTGTATTATTTGAATTGACATTAATATTCACATATATGTATATTATGTCGTTTGCATTTTATTATTATAAATATTATTGTCGATTAGTTAATTATTTAATGCTATTTAATATGACTATTATTGTTTTATATAACCGCCTATAGTTTACGCCTCACTACTAGAATGTTTATGGAAAATTAGTTCGTAACTTGTAGAACTGGCTTATCGTCGCTACGTTTCATTCACGATATTGTCGAGCTGTCTTGAATGTTTACTGATGTGAGATGCTGTCTGTCGTGAAGGAAAATCTTATAAAGCTGCTGCTGCTACTGACACTCTGACTGCGCCATTCTGTAAAGAAATTCAAACCCAATATACCTATCGTCCGATTCACGGCTGCGTTTTGGTTCTGATTAACGGATGCCCGAAAATCACCAACGCATTGAGTTACAACGAACGCCAAATTTTTACTGGATAAATTACATACAAACTACTTTAATATGTACAACTGTTATTTCTTTCTCTTTGCTATCCTGCGCCTATGGTTGTAAGTACTAGTGGTCGTATGGTACGTCTACGAGTGTTATTACTGTGTTTGAGGTAGAAGTGTCGCTGCAACGTTCATACGGCCAGACTAGGGCAGTGTTCACGCAGACATTCACTATTTCAAAAAGTTCACCATCTGGTGCTGTCCCATTGCCATGAATGTTTTTTGTTCTATTAATGGGAAGGAGTGCTCATTTCATCTTCTTGGACCATATCAGGTATAATAAAATATTAATTTATTTATTAATTCTTAATTTTATAGTTGCACTTATCTTCTAAACGCAGTCAGATTGCCTCACTTTTATTAAAAAAATATTTCTACATCACCCGTACACCAGTACCTTCTGGAGCAACCATCACCCCTGTACCAGTACCTTCTGAAGCAACCATCACCCCTGTACCAGTACCTTCTGAAGCAATCATCACCTCTGTACCAGTACCTTCTGAAGCAACCATCACCTCTGTACCAGTACCTTCTGAAGCGACCATCACCCCTGTACCAGTACCTTCTGAAGCAACCATCACCCCTGTACCAGTACCTTCTGGAGCAACCATCACCCCTGTACCAGTACCTTCTGAAGCGACCAGTATTCTCTCTTTTCGTTGATGTCGGTGATGTAACCCAATTCATTGTAGTCAAGGTCCAAGTTTGCGCCTAGCAAGAGCAAAAGTATTTCTTAAAAAAACGAAAAGACGTAAAGTAATGTTACTTCTTAAAAATGGTTTGGTAAGAAATCAAAGAATGCGTTTTAAAGTACAACTTGTTCCTCAACTTCATGAATGGTGCGTGTAATCTTACAGATGAAAACATTTTCCATCTTCGTAGTAACTTTGTGTTTAAAAAGGCCTTTTTAAATATCTTCTCCCTAAACCTTATGGGATACTACGGTGTTTTTGTAATCAACATAGGACGTTTTTACAGACCTAACTAGTTGTAGGTAGTAATGTTGCTGAAAGGGTGTTCATAACTTACCAACTTCTTGTGGGTGGTAATGTAACTGAAAGGGTGTTCATAACTTAGTAAAAGAATAGAGGGGCTTTTATTGATGAACAATCGTTGTAAACTGACAGATCGAGCAGGGGGCTCTAAATTTGAAACAAAATCATTCAATTCATGGCTTTAATGAAGTAGTTTTAAGTGTTACTACTTTAAAAGAAGCAGTAACAAAATATGGATGGCAAGTAATGAACATTGCGGAAATATGTAATGACATTATAGTATAAGCATTTGATAGCTTATCATATTCAGTATCGAATGCAGAAAAAATGAAGACAGCGCTCATGTGAAAAATATTGTGCATTAATATCGAACAGAAAAAAAGCATGATTGACTTTGGTATGTTCATTAGCTGCCTAAAATTAAATGGGTAGATTTTCCTTAACGTTTTGAAGATGGTATTTCTCATAATAAATGTTGGATCTGATGTTTGTATAAAACCATTCATTAATAATTTCAGCCACAGCTTTGTTTTAACAGGTTTCAGCAAAAGATTTGACGCAGTCACGAGTCAGCTAACGAGATACGACTCTGCACTAACTAGTTACGATTCCTCGTAACTAGTTACAACTCCGCGTTAACGAGTTACGACAGTTCACAAACGATTTACAACTCCTCATTAACTAGTTACGTTTCTTCGCTAACTAGTTACGTCTCCTCACTAACAAGTTACGATTCCTAGCTAACTAGTTACGATTCCTAGCTAACTAGTTACGACTTCACGAACCAGTTACGACTCCGCGGTAACTAGTTACGACTTCACGAACGAGCTACGACTTCGCACAAACTACTTATTCTAATGTTTTGGAAAATACGTCTTTCTAGGGCTTACATCATGGACTAAAAATTTCCCAAGAAAATCAGATTAAATCAGAAATTCTTTTATTTCTGCGACTGCAAAGAAGCTGCCGAAGGGGAGAATATGTGGAAATATTTTTTTAAGATTGTGCGTTTGTACACATCTTCATTTCTGTCTCTGTTTACTCTGTGTTCCGATTTTTTAGTAGAATATTTTAGTATCTCGTGGGTGTACAATGTTTATTGAGTAGTGAGCGTATTCATCAAGCGATATCTGAACAGAAAGAGCATAGTTGTCGGATGTTACTATTGATATCACGGTTAATAATAGTATTGATAAGGTCATGTCCAATTACCGTAAAGTTTCTGATTTAGATGATAGTGATGTTAGATAATGCTTCTATATCAGAAGATCGATGTATCCAATTATTTGACAGTTTTCTAATTACGTTAACAACAAATATTCCCGTCCATGTTTCATGTATTTCATCGAAGGAGAAGCTTCCCAGTTCTCCCGCTCGTGTGCATAAACACAAGACCTGACTTCTACTACTTACCTGTCAAGAATAAATCATTTAGTCTACACGGGAAAAGAATAAATTAAATGAAGTGCTCTCATTGGTTCTGCACATCATGCCCCTCTACCAATCAGAGGGGAGCTGTTCGAGAGTTATTGAACTCCAGACTCAGTAAAGTGTCTTATTGTGCCGGCATACAGGTATTTTACGCACCAAGATAAGTAATTACGTAGATGATAGTTGATTGTCAGTATTGTTGAAGGACTGTCTTTAATGAAAATGATGTTGGTCTGTTCAGTATAATTTTTATTAAATAATTGTTTTTGTTTATATTTCAAGTTTGAATATACCTCAAGTAGGGAAATATATTAATGGTTGTCAAATGGCTGCGGTAGTTACAGTGATCTAGTTATTAATTACCTGTAATTTAGTAAATGATGCAAGACATGTGTACACTTTCTAATAAATTTAATTGGGAATAACAATTTTAACCTTACTATGCTCTCTAGGTCAACGTGAATGATCCGAGATGCATGTAAATTATTGATGATAATGATGATGATGATGATGATGATGATGAAAGTGGTGATGATACTGATGATGATGGTGATGGTGATGATGGTTAGTGAGGGTAATGATGATGGTAATGATAATATGAAATGTTATTACATTTCATAAATATCGAAGGTCATATCGAAGCATAGCTTAAATCGATTTTTGTGAGTTGAATTGAAGAACGGGAAAATGATTTTAACAGCTGTAAAAAAATTTGCGTAGATTTCGGACAAAAAAAAATAGAAATTAACTTGTGTACCCTGCGATGGAAGCCGCGTGCGTTCCCAGAAATGATTCACACTCACTTCTAGTTGATAGTTAGGAATAATTTCTAGATTAATTAGTTAGCAAGTGTGGGTAACGGATGTTGTGATATGTTCAAATTAGGTTCAGTGTATTTAACAGTTACATGTTTAATAGATATGTATCCTTAATGAGAACTTTTGTACAGATGTTACTAGTGTTGCAACTGATTTTTTTTTGGAGCTCATACATGCCTGAATTAGGATATGAATATTATATTGTACATAAGGTTGCATAATATTTTATTGCATAGGCGTTAGCGATTTTTATACTCCCTGCATAGATGTTTATTGATCGAAATAGAGATTTACTATCAGCCAGTACTGTTGTGCTAATTATTGCCTTACCTCAACTGACGTTAGTTTACTATTGCTCAAATCTGCTATTCCAATCATTAGCGTCTATTGAATTTCAAATCATTGAATTTTACGAATGAACTTAGCTTCTATATTTGATATTTTCATTGTACTTTACTACTTTGAGGGTTCGAATCGCTATGCAGCCCTCGAATTTTCTTTGCATGTGACGCAGGGACTAGGTAGACTGACAGACTCACTGACTAGAACTATTTCCTCAAGCTTCTAAACATCACAACGTGTTCCTACGAGCCTCTACCTCGCGGTACAAGATGAACGGACACTATCACTTTAAGCATGATTACTAGTCTTACGGTGTTAATATGCAGAATTTAAAAACCATTGTTTGTATCATCTTTACCTGAATGGAATAAATTTCTTTCTTTCATACATTTGCTGTTTTTACAGTGCGGAGCTACTTCACTCCTCATACATTTGCTGTGTCTGTGTACAAAAACTTATGGTATTGAACACGGCTGTTTGTGTCAGTGTTTGTTTCACAGAAGGAATTGGTAATGAAAATGCTCATTATTTCTTGAATCAACGTTTTTCCTCAATATCATCGAATAAATAGGCCATCATAAATCTGTTATTGACTTAAATATTCATGTCGTTTCATTTTTATCATTTCTTTTCGTATGGAAAGTTGTATTCAGCCGAGGAAAGGCCGATGGCAAATTCACGTACGCTACCATGCCATGATTTTATGCTAATTTCAATTCATTTTCCTGGCTGTATTAGGCTACAATAGCATCTAAGCCCCTAATAAATGTCAGGACTTCTTTAATTTTTTCAAAAGTATTCCCACATTCCCGTGCAGGTCAAGATGATTTTGTAATTTAAAATACCATATCATAATCATCATTCTTATTGTTATAGTACTGATTTGACCACCGAAACCACATAAATATACCATAATTAATTACACACCTGTACTAATTTTTTATTCCTGATAATTATATCGTCCGTTTTTTTATTATTTATTTTTTATTTTTGGGATTCCGACAGCCAGTCTAAGTTAAAATTTAGTGTGATTGTCTACATTTCTTTCATTTCCAGCTATCACAATGAATGAAAACTCAAGTTGTTGTAACTGTCATTTTATCGATGTACACTTCACCCAACCCGAACCCATCAATTGAACTTGTATTATTGTCTGCCAGGTACATCTTGGAGCTATTGCTTCAGTATTGCTGCCAATAATGCTGCCTAAGTAAAAATTGTCGGTCAATTGCCTTTATTTGGCAGAGATTCCCTAGATTGGTTCTCCTTGGCTTGGTTATTGATCTCGTATCGGCCTCAGCGTTGCTATTGACTACAATGCAACAGTTTACGATCAACTCTACAAATTATCCAAGTCTCGTGTACTGTGTTGGTGCTCATGGAAAGTTGTAAGGGATTTGTAATTCTGTAGTTTTTAGATAGTATTTAATTGGACATGATACAAATCCAATGGTTGGTGCTCACGGGAAGATATTTGAGTATTAATTGAACATAATGTAAATACAATGATTGGTGTTCAAGGAATGCTGTTGATCATTTGAAATTTTATAGTTTATAGATGATATTTAATTGGACGCACTGTAATTACGATGATTGAGACTTAAGGAAAGCTTTTTGGATATCAATTTACCATAATGTAACTACTATGATGTACGTTCGTATAAATATTTTTCTTTCCAAATAACATTTTGAAATTTGCTACTTTAAAATCGTTCCCAATACATGTCGAAGTGAGTGGAAGTAATTCCCAGGGTACTAATAAATTTTCAGATGAGAGCGTCAGATATACTCCTTCACCTCTGCTTGTGCGAAAAGTGTCCTCTTGGGGCGTAATTATTTCACTTGAGAATCTATAAATATTTCTCATGTATTACGTTTTCGGTTTCTCATTTTGGAATTAGTGGCTTTTCTGTTCAACTGTAGGAGGAAACTAAAGAATTCTTCCAGAATTTATAGGAATATATGTATATTTATGTAAAATATTAGTTATAGTTTAGCAGCAAACGATAAGAAGTTTTTTAACGCTTGAACAAATGTTTAAATTTTCAACATTTTCCAACATTTTTTTGACTTCACCAATGTGCTATTATTTTCAGGTAATTCATTTATGTTTTTTAAAATAATGAGCTTACAACAATGGTCAACTCATAGACCTTTTGATAACTCCAGGAGATATAGGAAACTTCTGTCACCTATCACTCTATTAACAGTTGGGAAACTTTGTGCAAAATGGCAAAGCGCGGTCGTCGTCGGAAGCGTTTGTACACTCCGAGCAGATACAAGCGAACAGCTCGTGCCCAAAGTTCGAAGACAGCGACTTCAGTGTCATCAGTGCAAGAAGCTGAAGAAGAACCTAATGACGGGGAAGACATCGGCAATCAAGAAGTGAGTGAGGAGCTAGGCACTGAGGTAGAGGACGACGAGGGATCTGTGGTGGATTCCCATGAAGGAGGTGTGGCCTCATCTAGCATTTCATGCTCAGAGTTGCCGGTATCGACTTTCAAGACTTTCACCCAAGCTGATGTTGACGCTGAAGGTGTTGGCATAGCGACAGATGAAGCCACTGCGTCCAACAAAGTTCTCTTTATGACTCCAAAAAGACCCCTGTTATCTGCTGACCATTCTTCTTCAGTTGCAAATAAAAAACTTAGAATGAATGTTGTGAATCAGCCTACAGCTGTAGAACAGATTCTGACTACAGCCTCTGTTAGTAGTAAAGTACAGCACCAACATGTGCAACCTCAGTCAAGTATTGCTGTTGTTAATAATGATGTTTTCATGTTGAACGTCTCGCAGACGACCATTAAAAACATTTCACCTATCTCGTCACCTCCACCTCTTGGTCAACTGTTCTTTCAACGCACGCCTGGCACATCGGTTGAGTTCCCTCCAACTCACGGACCAGTTGTTAGCTTCTCCAACGAAGTTGTGCCAACTCATTTTTCTGACGAGAGAGAAGTACAGTTGCATATCGAGGAGGATGATGCTGTGAACCTCACTGAACAATACTCGATTTTGGACGAAATCGAAGCTGGGGACCAAGGAACCAACTCTATCTCCACCGAAACAGGACAAACTCTCCCTGTTGCGACTGGAGTTAACCAGACTATCGTCAGTAGCTCACCGGCCAATTTTTCGTCGATATCAACTACCAGTATTCCTCATTCCAATGTTATCAACATTGTTCATTCGTCTGGCAGCAAACCTTTACTGTTAACTACACCTGATAGCGTTGCCAAGCAGCAAGTAAGCGTGTCTAATTCCTCGCTTTTATTAAAGCCTTTAGTGCAAAGTGTTCCTGTCTGTGAGACTCCCGTGATGATTAACTACTCTCCCAGTGCTCGCGCTGTCCAGCAAGGTTCTTTAGACCAGAACATGTGTGGCGGTAGGACCAACTTAGTTTTGACCACTCCGGTGCTCGCCCAGCCATCAAGTAGCATTATATCATTTAGCGCTGCGGGTGCTCTACAGCAACCTTTACTCAATGCGCCTATACTTGTAAATTCACCAATTGCTAGTCAAAAAGTAATCACAGTAGGTGCTTCGAGTATCCCCTCTTCATCAGTCGTTGTCGGTAGTAACGCTCGTGCCATATCTAATACCGTCTCTAGTCCTACATCGGCCAATATTCCTCCAAGTTCGGACGCATACGTGATTTCTACTCAAAAACTAAGTAATGTGACGCACCAAGACATAGAGTTCACTGGATTTACTGAGACTGAGAACACTCAAGAAAGTCACGTGCCTAGTTCTGACCCATATGTAATTACTACTGAAATACCCGTTTCTATGGTCAGCCAAAACGTGCAGCGCTCAGAATTGACTGGAAGTGAATACAGTGGAGAAAATCATGAACTTACACGACGTTCCTCATTTGTATGTGATCAAAAAGTCGACGAGTCCGTCACACCGACGGGTTGTGATCAGCTCCACGTAGTCGGTGCACCAGCTAGTGTTATTCGCATTGATCAGGTAAGTCTAGCTGTTGGAAACGGTTTCCTCCAAATTAGATTCAATTATTTTAACTGCATTGGTGATATGCCTTTGACTGATTTGGCTTATTTTGAACCCAACTTCGTTTTCGTTTGTTTTAGGAGGATGCTTTTGTGACTTTGATTTAAATGAGCCTGTGTTAATGAGGATGTTTTGTATGTTCTTTTCTAGGCTGCCCAAAACTATGAATCAGACGGAGCGAGCGTTACGGTGCCATCACAGATTTTGTCACCACCTCAGCTACATCAGTATTCGAGTGACCGCCGCAATGAAAATGCTTTTCCTCTGAGTCATCAACCTCAAAGCAATGAGTATGTCGTATCTCAGAATCCCACTTGCGTTCCTAGTACTGTTTCGTGGGAATCTAACTCCAACTTTATAGCTGAACCTGCGGAAATAATGAATCAAAGTTCATGCAACAACAACAAAGCATCTGAGGAAATGTTGCAAAGTGGACGATCTTCCTCCCCCATTCCACTATTGTCTAATGGAAGCGACGAAACGAAAAGCGAGAACAATGCTTCCTCGAACTGCGTCACAGTCGTCGGAGCGTCATACGAGGGATCCGATTCCAGGAACGATGCAAATGGGACTCCCAGTGACAGGTCCGGGCTTGGCTTGCAGGATCTTGTAGACCAACCAAAAGAAGAGGAGTACGAAGAAGACATCGATGTCAAGTCGTGCGGTGATGATGACGATTCGGACGCTCAAAACTTGACAGCGGATAACGAACGAATTTTAAGTGGCGATGCTCAACTGAAGTCGGTAGCCTCGCTGCTCAACATGTTGCATGAAGGAAGCGAGCACCAGCAGGAGCTGCTGGAGCAGCACCACACCGACGACACCGTCGACACGTTTGGAGAGTCGGATTACGGAAAAGCGGGTGGCGTTCACTCGAAGTCGTTACGGCTTTTGAAGATGAAACTTGAGGAAGGAGAGAACCCAGGTGTGTTATGCCTAGATTTTGCTTATTTTAACTGAATGATGTTGCGCACGGGAAATTCATTTATTTTAGGCAAAGCGGTAAATCATTTCATGTGCTAAATATCAAGAGAGTTTATGTTTCATATTTTTAAGTATTCCTTAATTTATTGGTAACTATTCAAATTACACACAATGCATTTCATACCCGCTTGTCTTTATGAGCCTGGACTTGAAAAAATGACGGAGTGTTGAATTTCTTACATAGATCAAAAGAAATGTCTAAGTATTTTTGACTAATTTTTGAGTGATATGTCCAAAAAAATTATATGTGCGAGAAAATCCCTATAAAGGAATACGAAAATTCATCAGTGAGCACTTCATATTCTATTTCAAAAATTATCCAGCTTCAAAATGTTTTAATGTCACAATCCTGCACAGTGGTAAATATCGTGAAGTTGATTCAAGGTGCTGCAAACATGTTGCTTAAGTGTCAAGCTTGGAAAAGTGTTCGTCGCAGACATTGGAAGAGTTGCGTATTCGCTGTGCGAAATATACGTGCCACGCATTAATTTTGATTTCTGATTGATGATGACTAAATTCCCTAGCTTCTAAACGCTTCTGAATTTTTAGAACTCATTCCAAATTTGCACGATGTATTTGTTTGTTTGTTAACAGTCGGTGTTAGTATGTAGCAGCTCGTTTCGCGGACTGAGTGCCTGCTTCAGGCATGTGACGACTGTGGTGCGTAGTGATCGAAAATATGTTGGACAAACTAACAGCAGAACACTTGTGGTGGCTGGCACTAAAATTGTATACACTTCTGTGGACCATTTCGTTGCACTCAAACATTTGGTAAGTCATGGTCCCAATGAAAAGCATGTAGAATTGCTTTTCTTACCTTGAAGCCAGTCGTCTTCAGTGCTTCTGAGCGACCATCGCAGTCGAAAGAGTTAGTTATGAAATTGGTTGGGAGTTTAGTTGTATTTTTGCCTCAATCTTTTTTTTTGAGTGGGGTAGGCAAAACATGTTTGATGGACCTCCTGCTCTAGTACAGTGTTTCTTCATATATTTTTCTCTCTGATCTTTTGTTATTTTCAAAGTGAGTTCATCGTTATAGATTTAAACGCCAACTCTGATGTTTCTCTTTCTTCTCAATCCTTCTCCAGTCTTCTCTCAATGGAGTCCATCTGAGTCTTTTAGTTCCATACAAAAATCGTATAGTCGTAAAAGGAAGACAAGAAAGCTTCAGGTAACATTTATGACACGAGCGATCTGTTCTTGATGAACAACTACTGTTCAGAATAATATATAAAATACTGTTACATTCTTTTGTCCTAGTGGAAAAATTGAAAAAAGTCAGTGAAATACCTTGAATGACGCAGGGCTGGATTACTCTTGATGCGGGCTTCAAATTAGTTACAGGAATCGTGTTGGGCTTCTGTTTACAGTATAAACCTAATTAAACCTGATGTTTAGGTACGATATTTGTGAGTTTTTCTTGAGCTCGTGTTGCTCGATACACTTTTTGTAGCCCTCAGGACTTGAGTGATATTTTTACTAAAAATTTGAGGTAGAATATCTGTCCTGACCCTTTAGTTTCAGAGCATCAAACGCTGAGACCAATTTTGTTGTTAAGACGAGAGTTGGAACCGATACTGGCTTCGATGTCTTCAAATTACTTATTCATGCCTTCGTTAGAGCGAGCTTTCGTGTCATTAAGTGGGACAAGGCCTTGACAATCCTGCTTAGTTTGTAGCTGTATTTCGCAATGTGTCATTGTTATTGTGTCAAATGTGTACCTATTCATATATACAATCCTAATTTTTGTTAACAAAAAATGTACTGTAGACGGCTTTGAGTGTTCTGAAAACCTGTGAAAAACAAATTTCTTAAAATACTATTGAAATAATTTAAAAAATAGGGTGCATGTCGTGTATATACGTTGCTGTTACAGTACAGGATGTTTGGCGCTTGTGTCCTGTATCAATTCACGAGTTTGCTGGACTGCTAACAAGCCCAGATGTGTCGTGGCATAATATCATTAAATGATTGCTTGCTGCTTCCGTTTCTTTTAGTGTAGTAGAAATGTGAGCACAATATATTCCAGCTATGGGTAGTGTTCATTTGTTGTTGTTTTTATGGCTATTTTACTCTGAGTTACAGAGGTTAAGTCTTCAAATTTAGCCTTTGTTTGTTGATGTTTTCATGGTTATTTTACTCTGTGTTACGTAGATAAGGTCAACAAATTTAGCTTGAGCTCGCGGTTCAGAAGAGTTGAGGGGAGATGCTAAAGGCCTGTTCTGCCCAGGTGTTCAGGCCTGTCTCTGGCCAGGGCGCACAGGTGTGGTGTAGGAGACCACGACCAATGGACGCTATCATATCGATTATTTGCACGGCTTGACAGAGCATCTGTGCTCCTGCTGTTACTGCATGGGCCTCATCCATGCAGGAAAACGTAGATGTGTGCGCTTGCAGGTCGTTGCACGTTCGTACGTGAAGTATGCGTGTCTCTGCAAATCGAATTCTTAGTCGTGGGCGTTAAGATTGCAAAAATGCTCGCTTAACGCTTTTTGGAAAATTTTTAATGCTGAAATTGGGTTATGCTTCAATTGAGATTTTAAAATTTCAAATTCGTTTTTAGAATTAAAACATCAACTCTACTTAGTGGAGGGATATCTACGTGTCTACATGAAAGGTGTCGAGGGTCTCTTTCTATGTTTAAATCTTTTGAAATGGATTCTAACTTTTACATAAAAAATATCGTTGTTCTTGTGTTAGAAATCACAGAGAAAGTGTAGTAATTTTTTTTCGTTTTTCGGTCATCTTTCAATCTATGGAAAGCTAAACACTGAATCTATGCATCAACAACATTGTTCATAATCAATGAAAAATTTATGTTATCAATGGACTGGAATTTGAAAAATTTGTAATGTCATTGATGATCAAATTGTTTTTTGTGAAGGTATAATGGGACAAGGAAAATATCAAATCAGTGTTGAAACTTATAGTCATAGCTGAAGAAATATTAAAATTGAGCTGTCACCAGAGATGACAGAGTTCATCAGAGATTTAATTGAGTCAAGAGACCTACGAAGGAGGATGACTTGCATCAGTACTAACTTCTATACATCACTTTAATGTTTCCATGTCACTCTTTTGCGTATCTGCGTACGATTGCAAGTGAAACTAATTATCAGTTCTAAAGGGATAGTATTTGCAGAAAAAGTATGATGATCGTTTTGAAAGACATCTTATTATTCAAGTGTGGTTAATTTCAGATAATTATGCCTATCATTTTTGTCCCGTTACCAGAATGTGAGAAATTAATCTACCGGGTATGAAAACTTGTCAGTATTTTCAGGTTGTTTAAGCGTACTTACTCGCAGCGGATATGATCATGGCATGCTCACATGGAAGTAAAATAGCGTTTATTCGTTTTTTTTCGTGTTGCGTCCACATCCCTCACCGGCAATCATGTTCCCGGTGAAAACAAACACACATACTCTAATAATGAAATTTCGAAACATTGTTCTTGTGGATCACCAATCATAAATAATATGTGATGCATCAGTTTTTGCACTTCATGCTTCGTAGTTTTGTTTAAGTTAACCTCTCGTTGTACTCTACTTCACCTGTCACCTCCGTTGCCGGAGTTTAACCCTTTAGCGATGAAAAGGACCATACGGTACTCTTTTACGGTCTTTGGGAGAATTGTTCTAATAATTAAACAGTGAGCAATATGAGGTTGCTTCTAGGTTTGAACGCAGCGGCATGTTACAGCGTCGTTCTTTTGTCTGCCTGGCTCTCAGCGTGCTTCATTGCATCAGTGTACAGACGGTCTTTATGAGCTTAAACGTAGAAACTAGAAAAAGAAATTGGTCGCTAAAGGGTTAATTACTAGATGACAACTCATAGTCCCGTATTTTCTGAACTTATCATTATCTTGATTATTTGAGCAGCTGTGGGTGTAACTGATTCAATCTCCTAGTGAACTCATGTATTAAAAGACGTAGCAGTTGGCAAATCATATCCCAGTAATTGGCTCGGTTACATAACTTTGGTATTAGAGCTATTGAAGTGATAACTGAACAATTTAGTGTTGGTATAATTTATGAACGGCAATTTATTGTCACAATCATTTTTAATGAATGGTTAATATTGAAATCTGTTATGAACCAGAATTAAGTATTGAAGTAAATTATGAACGAAAATTAAGTATTGAAGTAAATTATGAACGAAAATTAAGTATTGAAATAATTTTTAACAAATATTTAATATTGAGGTCTTTTATAGACGAAAATTTAGTATTGAAGTAATTATGTACGAAAATTTTGTACCAAAATCATTTGTGAACGATATTTTAAGTATATTTTAAATCTCTGATTATGTGTGTTTGTGTGTTCACATAATCGTTACCACCTCACTTTGTAGAAAAGATAATTCGATGCAAAACTTTTCATAATAAAGTATCCTTGGTATTATAATGTTCCAACTTGATTTATGTTCAAGTTTTATAATCATACAAACTGTTCCTAAGCTTTTATATATATTATTCAACGCCACATGGGATAGACAAACCAAGAAAAACCGTTTCCGAATTTTTTTTTGGTTAGCTGTTACAATTTCATAATTTTGAGGGCAAGAATTTGTTCCTGCACATTTGTCTTGCTGTTGTAGTGGCTGTTCTCATCTAAACTGTCTTAAAGCAAAAGTTTTCATGAAGTTAGAGTAGTTGCTAGTCCTCGAAATTTGAACAATGACATCAATGCAGGCTATGTGTTTACACTGCCGTTTTTCCAGCTTGCCGGTATGTATTTTGGTATCATAATTATGTCCACTTCATTACGATGTTAGAGGTCATTAGTGTCTTACTACTGTTTTCACAGATACTGTATAGTTCATTAAGTATGATAAACACTATTTTCAACGGGTTTCTTAAAATTTGCTGAATGATCCATGTTTTATACTTAATGGCTCAACTTGTAAGCAAATTGATGGAGTAGCAATGGCCTGTAAATGCTCTCTTCTCATAGGATTTTTTCTCTCCCACGTACAAACGCTGTTACTTTTTCATTGTCCGCCTTTCAACCAATATTCTGTTTAAGATATTTTGACGATGCGTTCGTTATGTTTCAGTGTGGAGTTAAGGCCAATATATTGTTCAATTATATCAATGATTCTTACACAAATATCAAGTTTATTTTGGACCAGATAGCTTTCGTTGATGTTCTAGTAAAAAAGTTGACAAGCTCAGTTAATTGGAAACCAACATTCACTGATCTGAGAATTTATTACTTGAGTTGTGTACATACAGGACGTGCATGGAATAAATGTACTGGTGTTTAGCTCAACATATGTATCCAAAATGTTTAGTTGATAATCTCTTTAGAAAATTTGTAAATGCAAAATTTAACCCTTGCCTGTCACCCTAAGTCCTGCAAAGCAAACTTTGTATGTACACTTCCCATTCATGAGGTATACAAACTCAGTTGAAGAGTGAGGTGCTCCCTTTGGTCCTGGAATTTATGTATCACGACACCCAAGTGTTTTATAGCAATAGTGTTGAGATTACATCTCATTCTTTGATAAAAAGGAGCAGCTGTACAAGTGCTTGTGGAGTGCATGTGTCTGTTTTTCTAAACATGGTGGCTGCGTATGTATGTTGCTAGGACAAAACTTCGATCATTTATCAAACGCAACCCCAACGTTCAAGAATTTCCCATAAACTAGACTGCTTATTTGCTTCCCCTGCGATTGGGGATTACTGTAAAATTCCATTTATTCAAACTGCTAATTTTTGAACCTTCTGTAAAGCAAATAACGAGTAAGACCATGTTCTAGTCACTTTTTATATGTATTCATTAACTTAACTTATGAAAGATCATAGTACCATAAAATTATGCATTACTTCAACCTACTGATATAAGCGTGCGTGTGTGTGTACCTGGGACAGAATACAGGTACGCATTGAAATTGTTTTGTGAATGTAATAGCTCGAGTTTTAGGTTGTAGACACATAGGTATATATCGTTGTCTGTCTATTTTCAGTGTATTTGATCTTTAAATTATGTTAATTTTGGCTCTAAACATATAATCTTTTTCTCCCGAAACGTTTGTAATTGAAAATTTTCACTTTTAGGTTGGTTCTTCATTTCATTTTGTTGTAATGTAGTATTAAACATAAGGTGTGGTATCAAATTAGAGTTCATGCGATCCAAAGTCACGGGCGTGATTTCTGTTACTAGAGTCGATGAGTGAACCAAAAATTTAATCTTCTGTAAGCAGTTTAAAATTGTTGATTATTTGGGATATGTTAAAATCCAGGTTAAATTCGTATTGCATCAAACACCTTCCAAAATTACGCACTAAATTACATACGCTGTGGCTTGTCTGCTTGGTGTCATACGTGTCTCCAGTCTTAACCTATCCCCCGAAATGAGGTAAATTTTTGTATTATTTCGTAAATTTTAGCAGAATGTATCACAAAATCAACGTCAATTCGATGTGGTAGAGTGGGTCCAAATTTGAGTAAAATGTACCAGAATATAATTTGTTGATGAATCGCAAATTTTGTGTTCTCATCAGTGTTAAGCTTCCACTTAAAAAACGGCGTTACATTCTGTATCGTCACAGGTCTCCTCAATAAATCATGCCCTGCAGCTTAATTTACTCTGTATTGATGATTTAATGTGAATTTATGTACAAAATATTTAAAATGAATTTATGTACAAAATGTTTACTGTAAATATTTGATGTGAATTTATGTATGAAATATTTAATGCCTCCTAAATTTCGAATGATATTCCAGAGTTCGACCTTGGAAACCTTCAGCGCCGCCGTCGCATCGCCTTCACGCCCCGGCAGTACAAGCTGCTGCAGGTGTGTGTGTTCTCTGGAAGGCAGTTCCCGGTGTTGAGTGTTTCATATATAAAGCTCACGAATATGTTCCATACTAGTAGACCCACTCGTGAAAAAATTCACGTGTCTTTTATGAATTACTAGTAGACCCACACGTGAAAATTCACGTGTTTTTTTTACTGAGTTATTTCGTTTGATTTGCCAGTGGACGCGGGCTTTGGGAAGGAGTTTCCACATTGAAGGATGTGCCTTTGGTATCCACAATACAATGCTTACAATACATGTATACCCTACCTAATTACCTCCTATCTAAATCCTTAAAAGCGTGGCAGAAAAACGGACCAAGCAAGCAAGCAACAAAATGTAATATTATACAGTGGAATTTTTACTTCTTCTATGTCTTGTATGGTATTTTACAGGTGACATGGGCTTTAAATGACCGTGCATTGTCAACGATGTCAATATCATTCGATGCCTCGTTACCACTCTGCTATGCGAAACAGTTTTTATTGCAAGAATGTCAAGGTCACAAAGGCATTTAGATTGGTGGTCTATGTAATGATAACAATTCGGAAGCGAGGCAACTGAGCAGTTTACCTTCTTTAAGTAATATACTCCCTGTGAACGGCCACGGTTTTTTATTGGGTAAAATGCTATGCTATGTTTTGATATTTTATGGATGTCTTCTGTATTTTTTTACCTCATGTAAGGTATATTAGTTTGGTTCGGTGTTCGCACATTTTTATGAGATATGTTTTTGGATAAACGAAATGTGGTTGATAGCAAAAACCGTATTGTAAGTTAGAATATTACACGTGTAGTATATTGATGTAAAAGATGTTAGGATAACTGCTTGAAAGATTACCTTTTGCCAATCGAACACCTGCTCTCAACCCTCAGTACACCTGCTCTCAACCCTCAGTACACCTGCTCTCAACCCTCAGTACACCTGCTCTCAACTCTCAGTACACCTGCTCTCAACCCTCAGTACACCTGCTCTCAACCCTCAGTACACCTGCTCTCAAAGCTCAAAACACCTGCTCTCCTCTATCAATGCTCCCGTTTTTAAATCATAGTTCTATATTTCTGCTACAGGACGCGACGACTGCCATACAGCCTGTAATAGTAGTTATTTCTGCCATATCGCTCTCCTTTGCTTTAACCCTTTCGGTACTGACGGCATCTCTGGTAGCCGCAGTCATTTTTCGCCTATTAAGATGCAGAGCAACACGTGTGTCTGTGCAAACGCTGGTAGGGCAGTGCAAGCTACAGTTTGATCAGGACAATGCAGTGACCGTAAAACATCACAAAGCATCTTTTTTAAAATTTGATGTTAAATATGTTGAAAAGGTTCTGATATTTGCATCATGGTACCGAAAGGGTTAAGTAATACATATTATAAACTTGCGTGGTAGTTTGTTTGAAGTTGTCTTCTCTTGTTCTGTTAAAATAATTTCACTGAAATCTAAACCAAATACAAGAAAACCTGACAAACTTCCCAGTACGGAAACATTCTTTTTGTGGAATGTTGCCAAAATGAATGGCACGTGGCGTATTTGATTTTTTGGACGAACAGGTTCACTGTACCGTTTTATTCACAACTATCTTGTGTTTCAGACAACATTTGAGCACAATAATTTCCCCGAGCCTTCGGAACAACGCAGCATCTCCTTGCAGCTAGGCGCTCCGTACCGCAGTATCAAAATGTGGTTCCAGAATAAGCGAGCCGCCGTCAGGAAGAGACTTGGGCCTGACGCTCCCCGTGCTGGTGAGGTTACAGTCTCACTCTATTCTCTTCACTTCGCCAATAACGTTTGTTTAATTTCTATCGACCCGAAATCTCCTTTTAAATACCGAATGAACTCCGTGAGCAACCTAAAATTAAGAATGCTAGTTTGCTGTATGGTTTCTTCATCCCATTCGACTATTATAAATAAAGATGTTCTGTTGTTAGTGAGAAATATGTGATTTATCCTTGGCTACCATTTTAGCCATGGAGAAGTGCTAAGGCAAGTTCTCTTAATTACATGAACCGCTTAGTATTGTGTCTAATTGCTGCAGGAATTTTTATCTCTGTGCGTTAGTTGTATCCTAATATACTATTGACGATTGTCATTGCCTTTAATAGTACAGATTTATAATAAAGTGAACTCGATTGTACGCTCATGGCGTGGCAAAGAGTAAGCTTCGTGACTCCTGATCATCTCTGATATCAAACTAGTGCGTTTTTTCAATGATAATGGCTATAAAATTCAACATTCTAGTGAGATTACATTAGAATAATAACCTTCTCCAATCAATGCTGCAAAAATAAAGAAACTCACCATCGTTAAAGCAGCTACGTGATGCATGTTCAGACGTGTGTCTTAGTGTGGTTTGGCTTGTAAATGGCAAATTCAGATTTGTGAACTCGTATTTTTAAGTTATTCGTTATCATGTTTGAGTTTTAGAACTGGCGCTACGTTATGATCGATGATGAGTCCTGACATGAACCAGGTGTTCTACAACAGCACGCAGGTGTTGCACCTTTTGAACATTGCTCTGAAATAAAAGTCTCAATTTAGATTAGTTTTAGTTGATAATGCTAATATTTAATGTAGTATTATTAAGTAGAAATTTAGGGAAAATTGAAACATCGTCCTTATATTAAACCCTAAGTTCATGCATGCGTGCTTCACCAGACGTGCTTACGGCATCGTTCATACGATGATCTATAGTTTATTTTGTTAGAAATATCTAATCTCACCTATGAGTAGAAAATCTGTTTTGAAGTGGGGTTTCATGAACGATAAAGATAAATAAGGAATCATGAATTATGATAGCGGGCGTAGTTGTACATCTCTATTGGATCTTTTCCAGCACTTCAAGTCAACTACGCAAAATGTAAATGATAGCATGGAGACCATCAATTGAATAATGAAAATATTGTATTTTTTGAACTTTTCGAAAATAGTTGTTAATAAACAACATTAGTGGTTAAAAATTATAACTAGTTAATGATATTGAACGTTGTACTGAACTGCTTCTCATTTGGTTTCTCTAACAATTTAACATGTTTTAGATTGTGGTGCTGAAGATGCTATACTTTGTCTCTGACCTACCATTCTTGTACACGCAAATACCTGTTTTCATACCTGGATCATACAAATACCTGGATCGCAAAGCATTGCTGGATTGTTCTCAATTTAATTGGTAAATTGGACAATAGTGATTTAAATGACGATGAATTCGTGTGGTCAATGTATTTTTATTAATTTTCAATTGGACCAGATAAGTTATAAAACAACACCTTACGAAACTCATATCAGTTGTTTTTCAAGTCCTCAGTTCCTGTGGGGAAACAGCTTTATAAATAATTGCTTTTCCTAGTCGCTTGGTAATTTCGTCGTTTTATGGTAGTGTTGCCATTGCTTCTACTCTGAAAGCATATCTCATTTAGTACAGGTCGTACGTTTTGAAGGATTGAGATCCTTGGAAATAAGTCTCGGAAAGGACTGTTTTTATATGTATTATTGTAGGATGGCCCAAAAGTTACTTTAAAATTTAAACAATTTTAAGGGACTCTAAAGTATGTTACATATTATGGGAATCTGTGTCTCGTTGTAGTCAGCCTGTATCGTAAATACAAAAAACTGCAGTATTCTTTTTCTTTCAATCGCAACTTACTAGAACTTAGTATCTTTTAAAGTTTTTGCATAATAAATGCTAAAAATTCTGAAGTAACTTTTGAGCTACCGTATATAACCTTCGAGGTTGAAGTGTCCGTTTGATGATAGCTGGTATTAGCTTATAAATGAACATCTATCTTAACAGAAATTACGTGATTGACTTATTCAGTCAGCTTCAGGTACTTATTCAAAATTTGAACACTATGCAAGTTACATTAAAATTTCGAACAACTTCTGACTAAATCGCTTCAAAGTGTGTCATATTGCTTTGGTATGTTGAATTATACGAAATATTGATAACATAAAGCGGGTGCTGTCCAGACTTATCGTTGGATAATTATTTATACGCCATTTACACTTAATTTATCTGTTCCCTGGCACCACAGCTGGATCTCCGCGTACGAAGTACAAGAACGCGTCAGACGCGAACAGCTGTTTCTACTGCGACCTCTGCCCCGCTGCTTTCATCGCTCTGCCGTTCCTGAAGCGTCACAAAGAGTATCATCAGATCAGAACTTTTAACTGCCCTGACTGCAACGCTGCGTTCACTCACCCTGATTTGCTCATGACTCATTCCAGGGCTAAGTGTAGAGACTTGGACAAACTCGGTGACCCGTGCAGTAGATTTGGGTCTTCGGAAGCCAAAAAACTCCGAGCAGAATTGAGACTGAAGTTGAACCGCTCGATGACCCAGACTGCTCTTGATGTTGGAGCAGGAGACATGGACGCTGGCACTGCTGACACGGATGACGGTTCTGAGATCGAAGTTGTCGATTTGTGTGATGGACAGGAGAGTTCCATTTCTTATCAGAAAAGTGATAAAAAATCTTATCCAAGACCACTTAATACCACCGTTTTGAATGTACCGAGACTGCAGTCTTTGAAATTTTGGTCTGCTGCTGCAGACGATAGGGCATCCACTGACCATGGCATTAGTTTTACTAGTAAAGAGGATGCTGTACCCGTCGAACAAGCTTTAACAGATGTGAACAATCGGGGTCTTGTTTCAGGATTGCACAATTTTGGCCCCGAAAGCATTGATGAGAATATAGATGGCCTCAAAATTTTAGCCGAACAGTGTTTGGTTCATGCCTCTAACTCGGAATCGAGTTCTTCAATGAACCAACCCATAAACCTCCACAAGCCTAAGGCTGACCATATCATTGATAACGAGACTTCACAGATTGACAGTGAAGATTTGAATATTCACTCTAGGAAACCTGCTCATAACTCCGTCATGGAAATTCCTCACAATTCATTTAGTGACATACCTGCCGAAAGCGACCATGAAGAAAAGAATGTATTGGAAGGCGCAAAAATCCAAGCCAGAGTGACCATGCTTCCTATCTCAGCTGCCGACGGTCTGGGCAGTGAGTCTGTTCCTCTTTTCGCTCGCTCCTTGCCTTTGATCGCTGCTCTTCAGCAAATGAGCAGAGCCAATGCTGAACAAAGTAAAGAAGAATTAGCGACTGACGTTAGCAGTCACGATCAAACGAACGATGGAAAGGAACAAGATTCTGGAGGTGAAGGGGAACAGGATTTTGAGAAGCCCCAATGTTCTGCTAGTCCCCAAGTTGCCTCTGAAGAGGGCGAGGCTTCGAGCTCAGTGTGTGACAGTCATCGGACCTTGTTTGTAGAACAAATGAACCCAGATGTCAGGAGCCAGCTTCTGCAACAGGCATTTTTGAACCAAATAAAACAGCAGCAAAAGCACGAACAAAGCCAAATTCTGCACAAACTATCGAAATTCTACGCTGGCACGAGCGCTGCTGTTACAGAACAGGAGAGAGAAGTTTCAGGGAGGAATTTTGATTGTGGTGGGGAAATCATTTCTAGCAGCCCTGATTTAACGATTCGACGCCAAGAGCCATCGATGACAATTAAAAACGAAATGAATTTGGATAAAGACGAATCTAATCAGCTAAAGTTTGGTAATTTGACCATATATCCCATTAAAAGTAAAACAAAAACGGAAGCACCGCAGCCTATCGATCTTTCTAGTCGATCTGGTTCATTGGACAATGAAAAGGATTTTGCTAATGTAGACACTTCGTTAAAAACGAACGAAGATTCTATGAGCGAACCTAGACAGCAGTTACTGAATACCTTCCACCAAAACTTACTAAAAATACTGGCAGGCCAAAGCTCGTCCGTTGGCTTACCACAACCGCTATCAGATGGAGGTGGTAGTAGCGAACAAGCAGCTAACTCTCTGGCTTTGTTGCCCTTTCTTGCTGGTAGTCTGGGTGGTCTGGCTCCCAACGCTATTCTGCAGACGCTTCTTAATGCTAACATCCTCTTGAACGCTGCCACCAATGCTAACACAAGTGCTGAGTCTTTGACCAAAACTCCTGGAGTAGAACAGGATGCCGACACCACCAGTCAAGTCAGCCAAAGAGCCATTAAGGAGCGTATTTTCTCTGCCTTACTGAGTCAACTGATAAACAAAAAAGCAGGTTCTGCAGATGATAAAACTTCAAGCAATAATACAAAACTCGGTATGGACTCAGATTGTACTGGTAAGTGCAAATATTTTTATAGTATTTCTTCAATTTATAATTAATTTCCAAACAGATACTGACAAATACATTGTCGTTGAGCTACATAGCTTGTTTCGAAAAGACAATATTAGTTTTATTAATTTGTGTGATTTATCACCCGGGTTCTTGCTAGTTCATAAGAACATCATTTATTATTGAGCTACATCCTAATCGTACTTGGAAATATCGCGGCCTCATGTGCGGGTGAACTAAGTTTTTTTCATGAGAGTCAACAATAGTAGCTCATCTTCTCGAGTAACCCGTGAAAATTGAAAGGCATTTAGTATTTATGTTGGTTTATTAACATATCATTGAATAGTTATTGCAGTATTGTTAAATCGCTGAGAATTTTTCGATTTAGGTAATGTAGTCTAGGCGTTTAACATTCTTTTAATTAGAGTGGCTGACGTCACGTAACTCTAACGATAACCTATTATTAAGAAAAGGACGACTGTTTCGCTGCGCATATTGGCATATTGGATTTAACTACACCTAAAAAATAGATAATTTGCTAAATTCCAAGATCTTGAGTGGAGATTAATAAAGTAACTTAAGACCCACAATGATTATATGCAGTCTTCTTGCTCGTGTTTGTAAAATTTCTCATAGAAATTTTCACTCCAAGTTCTTTGGAAAACACAACCTGAATCATTGATCTTGATATGAGTCATCGTGTTACTACTACAGTATTTATTTTTTAACCATAACCATGTGCAGGCAAGCAGAGTGTTGGGGGCAGCGTCTCAACGACAGCAGCATCCAGCGGAGGGCGACCGCAGCGCCGGCGCACCACCGTATTCTCGGAGTCACAGCACCGCATTCTGTACCAGCACTTCACGCACTGCAACTTCCCAGAGCCTGCCATGTTCCGCATACTGGCCAAACTCATCGGTCTCGACGCTGCAGTCATCAAAATATGGTTCCAGAACGAGCGGTCCAGACAGAGGAAGCGAGCGAGCTTTATCATGGAGGGAAACAGTGAGAGCTCGTGACGTTGTCTGTGTTTCTTGTAGAATTGCTTGCGTGCCTTGTGTGTTTTGTAGAATTCTGTGTGTGCCTCGTGTGTTTTGTAGAATTGCGAGTCGTAAAGAATACAGTATTTGAAAATATGAAATCGGATATTGTATGAGAACGCTCATCATTATCTCAAACATCAAATGAACTAATTTAGACAATGAGTTTTTCTGTTGAGTACATACTCGTATTGATGGTCATTCGAGTTGACTATGCACACTATTCTAATTGGTGTATAATTATTTTATTAGGTACAAAACTCTTGGAGCTAAGCATACATTTTTTGGCTCGTATGGATTCAGAGCATGTTTTTGTTTTTATTTGTGCATTTTACCATAAAAGTCCCGGTAGATTATATTGATTATCATTGTTATGTTCCATAGTTATAATATTCTCATTATTGTGTTCAAATAAACTATTCACACACTAGTGATTTCTGTTGAATCAGGTTACCATATTACCATGAAAGGGTAAAAATAAAACTCATTTAATCTCTAATGATCATCAGCGAAATGAGACATGTCATATCTTTACTCAAGTTTTCTTTCATTCTCGTGTTTGACAATATCACAGAAATATTATTGAGTGAAGAAGCTCATTTCAGGCTCATTCCTGAATTACCTTTTCTTTTCAAAGATGTTGTCACTAATTTCTTTCTTTGATCAGAGAGTTTCGCCGACAAACCCTACAAATGCATGGATTGCGACATGTCCTTTGCGATGGCGACATTTCTGGTGAAACACAGCGCCCGTCACTCGTTGCACGATCAGTCGCAGAACAAGACGAGGACTTGTCCAATTTGTTCCCTCAGGTTTGAGACTGATGCCTACAATGAACATCTAAGGTCCGTCCATCAAGTCGACATGATGCTTGAAGAAGTTAAACCTCTCGACGAAAAAGAAGAATCAGAAAATCTAACCTGCTACTTGTGTCAAAAAACTTTCGAAGATCCTGAAGTACTATTCATTCACAAAAAAGACCACTTGACCAGTCGATATGGCAGTGTAGCTTCTTGTTCCATTTGTGACTCGAGTTTCGTTAATGCCATATGTTTGGAGGCTCACATGCAAACACATTACAAGCTGGACTGGAGCTATGAATGCTCTATGTGTCGAAGCAGATTTCCGGAAGAAATTTTACTAAAATCGCACACGATGAGTCATGGTATCCCGGCCCCAGCTATATCATCTGTCAACCGATACAGGAGTCAAACTCAAGAAGGGCAGAAGAAGTGTGGAAATTCTAGTTCCCATGTTTCATTGCATCCAGGTGTTGACCTCACTGCTAGCAATTCCAGTGACAATTCACGATCTAATCCTGTTGATGACGGTGCGAAAATTACCGTACCTGATGATATACAGCGTAAATCATTTATGGAAGCTTTGCAAATCGGGTCCACACGTCATGACGAGCTAAGCGCAGTGGACAACACAAGTACATCAGGGCTGCAAGTTCCCATTCAAATCAGCACCTCACAAGTGACCACCACTCAAGCTGGAACACCCCTTGCCATCCGCACCACTGACGCCGAAGGTCGGAGTGTCATTCAGCTTCTCCCTGTTCAGCTCATTCCGGCTGCATCGATTTCGGATAACGATGATAGTTTTGGTAATTTGTTTGGCAGTTGTGGCACTAATGATAACGAATTTAAAGTTAACTTAAAACCCAAAACTAAGAAGAAGATACCGGATCTCATACCTATTTCTGAATACCAGAGTGCGGCTCAGAAACTTAAAGACCAGTTCAGTTTAGGGAACAAAAGTATCAGTACAAGTAATGAAGTTGTACAGTCTCACGCTGACTCAATACTCAAATCTTACATCACTGGCGCACTGCCAAGATCTTCAGGCGCTTTTGGCTGTTCTACCGTTGATTCATCCAATTCGCGGCCAAAACTTCAAGATGGTTTTGAAAAACCTTCACCGTTTCCTTCGCTCGTGGAAATCGAATCTGGTCATACTAGCCCTGTGGATTCTAATATCGGTTCAACAGGAAAGGATTCTCATGTGATATTTTCTGTGCAAAACGTTGGCGGTACGGGAGGTTCTGGATTGATATCATTCGAGGGTGCATCCCAAACTTCATCTCTGCCAAGTCTGACGTCACCTGGAAGTGTACGAGTAGTTGATAGTTCTCACTTAACTTCTCAGTCGTCAAATAACGGTGAGACATTGCTACAACAAATCCGCATGGAGAAATTAGTTATTACATGACACAATGCATCAAGAAATTAGCTTATGGCAAGCCATGCTTCAGGAAATTTTATGGCTGACAGTGCATGAGGAACTGAATGGGTGTTTGTATTCCTTAGTCTGCAAAATGATTTTAACTCATTTACCATATGATCAGCATGTTTAGTTTCATATCGTAAGGAGTAAGCTCGACTCTGATATGAATGCATCCCTCGATAAGAAGTGAAAGAAGGTTATGGGAAAAAGTTGAGGGAGGGCAATACGAATACTTATTTCTCCATCTGATTCGTATCCTTTACTGATGAAAATGTTCAGGCTTTTGTCAATTTCTAGAGCTGTTGCACTTTTACGCATTCAAAAGTATGTGATTTACATTTGTGTAAATTACTCATAGCACTGAAATGCATCTAAATATTTTGTAATGCTTGCTTTGCCAGTAAATTCACTGCAGTGTGTTTGTACAAATAATCAGTTTGAATATTCGTGATGTGTGATAGTCTGTAATTACTGCCTAATTTTGTGAGTAGCTATCTATCGATGTCTTAAAATGTGATATCGATTTCTTTTAAGTTAATTATTTCATCGTGAATAATGGTTAGATTTGTTGGCCTTTGTTTTTCAGTGTCCCTAGGGATTATATATCAATACGCCCTTTTATTTTTTGCAGCTTCGTTTGCAGATGAACATTCGAAGCTCTTCAGCCTCCTTAGCCAAGGCTTGAATTTGTCGAAGGTAACCAATGGCTGCCAGTCGAATGAATGCGGCAATTCTGACGATGAAATGCAGGATGAAATGAATGTTGGTCGTTGTACTGCTGACTCTGACGCGACTGCTAGTGACGACGAACTGGTAATTGATCTAAAAGAGGGCAATGAGAGCCAGGAAAGCGAAAATGAAGATTCCAAAGAAGTGCCGTTCAAAATACGAGAATCGGCGGCTACTGCGCTGGAGTTCGGAAATGGAAAACTCAACGCGCAGGTGCTTCGAGGCTTGAATTTGGACTCATTGAATGGCAATGAAGAATTTAAGAAGTACTTTTTGGAAACTATTCAAAAAATGATGAGGTTCAGGGAGGAAGAAATGGCTGGCGAGAATGATAAAGAGTATGAGCCTTTATCTCCTCAAAATGACGACGGCTGCTCCGTTTTGGAGGACGGGAATATTGAATATCGTGACTCAACGAATGTAGGTCGTGAGGAAAGGAAGCCTGAAGAGCATCTGGAAAGCAAGAAATATCGCAATCGTCGTGAATACACTCAAGACGAGCAACTCATACTCCTGGCTCATTTCCAGCACAATCACTTCCCTCCAACACGCGAACTAAAGCTGCTTGCTAAAAGGCTCAACATTACTCATCGCCAGATCATGCATTGGTTCCAAAACCGCCGCAGCAAAGAACGCAAAAGTTTGCCGTACAGCCGAAGGGTGTCACGCCAGTGCTCTGAATGTAAAGCCACTTTCGTGCACGACGAAGGACTGGCAAGTCACAAGGCAGTGAGTCACGATCCATCATCGGTGGCTGTCCAATTTGGGTGTCCTGTGAAGTCATGCATGATGTCCTTCCCCAGTGAGGTGCTTCTTCAAACCCATGAGCTTCTCCACGACAGAAGGGACGGCACAGTCCGAAAAGGTTTTCCCGAATTGGACGCGATGACTGTCAAAAAGACGCGTCGGATATTGGTGAGAGGATAATTTAATATTCTTCCCATAGTATGCATATAATGACAATAGTAACTATCATTATCATTTGCATAGAAAGAACTAGAAGGAATATGTAACTCATTTCATAAAACTCGTTCTGTAGTCAGCTCATAAGTATTATGTCTTTGTCGCTTCATGCTCAAGATTATTAGTTTTCCTTGACACATTTGTTTTTATGTGAATATATATGGGTATTGTTCAAGTTAAGAGGATCACCAAGGGGTTCGAAGAACAACAACTGGAATTCGTGGGTGGTTTTTGGCGGCTCCTCAGGCCTCGGTGTGTTAGAAAGCTTACCAGGAGGATCGAGACCAGTATCTTGTAGTGATCTGTATTATAATCACCCTTCAGTCCCAACCCTCAGACATCTCTTATCTTCGAATAAACATTGAATATCTTTATCTCACTCGGAGTGAGCGCGTGAGGGAGTAAGGGACCATCGAGGAACCAAAGAGGAGAAACGGCAATTAAAGGCAGGATGAGTTTAACAGTTTGTATTTAGACATTTGTGTATGATGTTAGTTCTTGGTCCTTTGCCACGTATGTCTTCACGGCGAGTACTGGCGTACTGAAATCTTCGGCAGAGCGCCAGGACGTATAGAGTGGGAATGCTTGGCAACACGTGCACTTCTTGTTAGTGCGTGGGTTGTTTGAGCCCCATCCTGTCCGCAGACAGGATGGCTGGTTTCTGCTTCCTTTACTCTTCCTTCCGTAGTCTGTGAGTTGAGTTGTTCAGGTGTTGAGAGTTCTTGGTAATGTTGACTTTGGAAGTGCTTGGTAGAGAGTCCGTGACGCAGAGCGTTGCAGCCTCGTTATATAGGGCGGTTAGCTGGGCTCTGCTGCCTGAGCGTGACCGCTCATTGGTTAATGTCGTGCTTCTGGTCGTAACGGAACCTAGCCTCGTCGCTGGATTCACTTCTGTCATGTTTGCTCCTTGGTCGATGAACCTAGCCTCGTCGCGTGGTGACGTGAGTTTTGTAGTTGACTTTCTGTATTGGTCTGACCATCGTTTAATTGAATCTAATCTTCGTCTAACTGGGTTTAGCCTTTGTCTAACCGGGTTAGACTTGGATAGTTGGCTGTCTTTCTTTACAACTGGAGGAGGTTTTCTCATGGACGATTGATTGGGGAGAGGCAAAAGTTAGCGATTGGCTGCTTCACGTTTATCCACTGCTGCTCGTTTTAGGAGGTATAGTTTTCACGCCTGAACATACAAAGTAAAAATTTAGAACTCAAAGGCATAGAATATTACTGCTTATTCAGCTAAGTATACTTCAAGATAAAGCAAATAAGTATGTCTGGTATGTTTACTTGTTTGATGTTTTTGAGCTGTACGTATGTACACAATGAAATGTTATAGTGAATTACTATGATTGGATTTTGTCAAGACTTCTGTTTCTGGTTCTGCCATATAATTCTTTTACGTAGTGATTACTGCTAATTCTTCCTTGACAGACAGTTAAATATGTAACTTCTGAAAGGCGTCCTTTATAGCAAAGCGCTGTACTGCTCTCTTTTAATACAGTTCTCTTCTATTCAATAATCTTTTTGTGACTGTGTTCGCCTATCGTTTTACGTTTTAAGATAGATTTTTATCATTTATCTGCAATATACAGCCGAAGAAACTTCAAATGGAAGGCCAAGGACCGGCACGTGCATTGAAGATACCTGGCTTGAGCTCTTCGTCGTGTTCTCCGTACACGTCTCCTCTATCTTCCCCTCCTCTACCTTCTTTTTTGTCTCTGAAACCGAAGCATCATAGCTCTGCAATGCCTCATCCAAGTTTGGACAACTTAGCTCTTCCGTCCCTCCTTGGCAACAAGTCCGTTGATCCTCATCAAAAATCTCCGGTCGAAACGGGACGACCCAGCATAAATTCCTTGAAACTTTCTGTTGGAGATGAACTCTCAGGCATAAAGCCTCTTGCTGGCTTGATTTCTACCGCGTCTGACTCGTTAGAAAACATGTCTACGAAGTTAGGCGCTAACGCCACTTGTAGTGAGAGTCAGGCCAACACAGCATTTGGAGACCTTAGCCCTGTTGCGCATATCATCAATAAACTACAACTCAAAATCGAATCTGAAGTCTCCACTGCTTCAAGCAACGTTATGAAAGGCAAAACTTGTCCCAGGTGGTCTCAGAGTAGTAAGGTAATTCATCAATTTATGTTTTCTTCAAGTAAAATTTTGTTCAGACGTTGGGTCTTCTTTTGTTCATCATGTAATGAAATTTACATTGGCTACAAAGATTGTGAATTTTTTTGAGGGGTATTTTTGTAAATTAGGGGTTGTTTTAATCGTGCATAATTTCCCAACAACATCAATTGCGCAGGTATCGCCTGACTCGACAATGCCGTCGCTTTTGACAGTAAGCAACAGTGTGATGACGCAGGCTCTGGTACAGAAGCCCTGTGCTGTCGCTGGCACGCTAAGCCTCACACTGGACTCCATCTCCCAACTGCAGCTGCATTTTGAAGAGAACAATTTCCCAAGTCCTCAAGAACTGTCCTCTTTAAGCAGGCAGTTTGGCCTCGATCCTCAATCGCTCTCTGCTTGGTACACAGTGAGTGGTAGATGTATTTGTGTCGGTGAGGCTCGAGACTCATGTTTTCTTAAGTGATTATTTTTATCTGCTGTCAGGCCGTCTACTGCTTCTCACTGTATGTGATATCTCAAGTGTCATTTGTAGGAATGATCCTGTGAGCATAATGTTTCATGCGTTCGCTTTTGGATGTAGGGTAAGATAAAGAAAGAAGTCGTTCACTAGTTTTGATTTTAGATTCGTTTGATCGATCCTCGTGTAGCAGAAATTTGAATATGAGATTAGAGGATAGCTTTGATTAGCATAGCTTGTGATTTCAAGTCATGGCTCACTCACAATTAACTAATTTTATCGTATTATTTAATGTGAATCTTCAAGCTGTTGCTATAAATTGCACACTCATTTTTCTCGTATAATCATTGTACGTGAGAGTCAACTCGAACCCCGAACCAACAGGCGACTTATATATTTTCTCAGACTATAACCAGTTTTATTCATTGAACTTTGCTCCTGAAATGGACAGATCATGAGAATAGTTGATGAGTATCGTTCATTTGCAGACCCGGCGCTATGCCATGCTACCAAAGGACGGCGTGGACAGCACTTGCATTAGCGGGTGCTCTCCGTCCCTGAGCGGCGGCTCCGTGGTGTACATGGGAGGCGGCAGCGAGGCAGAGCAAACGTGTCCAATGTGTAGTGCAGGCTTTGTGACCAAGCGAGACTTACAGCAGCACATCAGGCTGCACTCGGACCCTGTAGCTTTTGTGAGTGTGCAGTTCAGTGAACTAGTGCTCACACGTGTGTGTTACATCGGGTGTGAGTGTCAGTTTATATTACTTGAGTATATTGACTGCAGTCTGTCGGGTAATCGAGGTGGTAAAAATGTTTGGTAAAGGTAAGCGAGGTAATGATTAAGTCTCCTGGTAAAGGTGGAAATGACAATGACGCCTGGTAAAGGTAAAGGGGGTAATTGCAATGACGCCTGGTGAAGGTAAAGAGGTAATTGCAATGACGCCTGTTGAAGGTAAAGAGGGTAATTGCAATAACGCCTGGTGAAGGTAAAGGGGGTAATGATAAACATGCCTGGTGAAGGTAAAAGTGCTAAACACTGAGGTCACTGAGCCCTCAACTTGCGAAAACGGGGAGCTTGTATTCATGAATATTTCAATTAAATTGTTGGTAATTGATAGATAAATAGCTCCATAATTTCATTTTTTTTCGTTGTTAAGAACTGACTTCTAATGAGCCGATGTGTGTTCAGTGATGTGTACACTGGTAGTTCTCCGTGGTATGAACTGTTAATGTTCTAAACGTGTGTGAACATTATATTTGTCACATGAAACTAATGTAATAAATTATTTTTCATCGTTTTAGAATGATGGCAGATGTAGTTAGTGGCTTCAAAAGTGTTGACCTTAATAAAAATAATGTAATTGTTGCATCTAGTATGGTATAACAGGGAGCACTGAATATATGAAATGAATGTTTTCAAACTAGTGACGTAAATTATGGCATACATTGCAAATTACCACGTGGGCGATGAACAAATATATTAGTAATTTTTAGCAGTTCAGATGCCGTAAGAAGGGCATTTTCCGCTTAGTTTCCATAAAAAAAATCGTAGTAATTTTCAACAAGTGAGCTACTTTAAGTCGGAATGCCGTAAACTAGGAACCCCCTATACACCTACATTCGACTTATGACATAGTTTGGCGCCGTAAGTTAAAAACTGATGCTCTATTTTACGGTAAGACGTCAAACCTTTGCTTTATCAAGTACCTACATAGTACTGTAAAATGTACAATAATTATTTCTTACTACTATACCTCCCATAGGGTTGTAAGTAGCAGTGGTCGCATGTCGAGCAGGTTGTAAATCGGATGGTACATGTAGGTTGTTTTATTTTTCAGACGTGTGATGTTTGCCACGCCGTTTTCCGCCACCAGACCGTCCACGCTAGTCATGTAGAGGAACACAAAACCTCAGCATCGACAGACCCGACCCTGTCTACTAGTGCTCTTCTGGCTGTGCGATCTCCACCACCGTCTGGCGCTTTCAAAGCTAGGAACTCGAGGTGTAAAACTGAAACTGGGGTGGATGAGGAACCTGAAGAATTTACTAAAATGGATATAATGAAGACTACTTCAGACAAGCCGAAACACCTCACTGGCAAATCATTCCTTAAACCTGAAGATCCAAATTCCGTTTCAGGTAGCTTGCAACATGAGAATGATGTTTATGTATTTTCTCCGAATCAAGCTGCTAATGAAAAAGACAGTACGAAACTGAAAGTTCAATCACGGAAACCTGGGAGTATAAGCAGCTGTATTTATTCTTCCTCAGAAAGTATTTTTGATAGAAGATCAGGATCATCAAAGCATCTTTCTCCTAAAAGCAAATTGAAGCACAAGGCGAATACTGCTGAAAGACTTGTGTGTCGAAGATCTTCATCGGGTAGTTTAATCATCAGCAAGTTGAGCATTGCTTCCAATTCATCCAGTACAGCTTGTAATAAGCGGTCCTTAAGTAACGATGATGCTTCTTCCATAGCATCGGAACCTGTCAGTGAGATGAACACTGCGCCAGCATTCAGAAACATTGGATCTCCGACCTCGACCACCCCAAAATTTCGGACGATTTCAGCGTCCAATGAGCGTCTATCAACACAAACTCTTAACGGGCTCCGACCCACTGACAAAACATCTGAAGACAAAGAACTTCTACCGGTTTCTTCAGCTTCCTCAACCGCTCTGTGTGTAACTTCGAGGTCTCTCACGAGTGAATTACCTCAACCTGAGTCTACTGGCTGTGATGGAGCGTTGAAACTTGCCTTGAAACTGTCTGCTCCTAGGTTTGTGGAGCTCCCCACGCACCCAGGGCTGGGCGGGGTGGAGGAAAGCAAGATTCAACCTCCTGACATTCCTGCACTCAGCGTGAAGCAATTGAAGGTAGGAGTGTATGAGGAGAGTGTTTAGATTGATGGATAACTTAGGTGATAAAGCTCTCTTTTATAGTTCCCCCAAAAAGGCAGTCCGGGACCTCGTTCCTTGACATTGGTTTGGGTTGAGAGAATGTGGAGTATACTATAATAAATAGCAATTTTTCCGTTATTATGTTGATGTATTATGAAGGAACTGTGTTATTTTAATTTTTTCTGTGTTTATTTGTTATTATCTAGGAACCTCATTTTTTAGAGATTCATTTAACTTGAGCTGTTGAGCCCTTGTGTCAAGGACTACGGTATTAGAGTGGCGTTTAACCTCTATTTCTTTTCCAGAAATATACCAAATATTTTAAGTTTTTACTTCACTACGTTGCAGATATATATTACTGCTAAATCATACTTTAGTAGTAAATACTGAATGACTCACCGGCTACTTAGAACAAATGATAACGAGTATGAAGAACTGGCTATATGTTTCATATACTCCACCTACTCATTATCATTTGTCTTTACAATTCACGTGTAAATAACAAACAACTAGAAAGCAGACTTGAGTTTTGATGAATGCATATCTTAACTTTTTGACCCAACTGAAGCTTTTTTTAAAGTTTCTTGCGCTAAACTTAGAAAGTAATGGTCCTTCACACAAAATCTCTATGTTCGACCACTTGATTTTGGAGACTTGTTTGCTCAGCTGAAGTTAAATGGAGTTCTCAGGCAGATCTTATTATTCACGGAGGATCATAATAATTTTTGGATCAGAAACAAACGGTGTTTCGTTTTCAATTTTAGTTTGCATAGGTTAGTACCTCGCATTGAAGTTCTATACTGCTTTCCCATTGATTCTTACAACAATACAATTCACAGTTTGCCAGCATTATGCGTTAAAATATCTTGTTTGTTTACTGAAGGGTTAACTTCTAATGGAGCCTATGTCATCCTGTGGGAGTTAGATGATTCTGCAAACCCTTTATCCTTAATCTGTTGTGCAGATTCTTGAAATCCACTACGAAAGCAACAATCTTCCTCGAGGCCCTGAGTTGCGGCTCATTTCCCGCCACACTTCAGTGCCTGTGAGTCAGATCGTGCGGTGGTACAGCGCTCGCCGCCAGCAGGAGAGGCACGCCCTCAGCACCTCTCAACACCCTGTGTCGCGAGTGCAGTGTCCGCACTGCAACAGTTGCTTCATATCCAAAGTAAACCTCGTGCCGCACCTGCAAATGCATATTTCTGTGCAAGACTCCGGGGATTCTGCAGAAAACGCCTGTACAACTTGTGGGGCTCATTTTCCTGATGAAATTCTTTTAAAAACTCACCTTTTCTGCCATGGAGTAAAAGCTTTCAAATTATACACGAAGAAGAAAAAATCCCTGAGTTTAAAGGAACAGAGAAGGAAAAGAAATTTGTTGGCATCTCCTAACAAACAGAAAATCCCTGGTGATGTACCCACTTTTCCCAATAATTCTTTACTTCTTCAAAAGACTTCAGATGTTCGAACTTTTCAAGGAGGTGGTAATTTATCTGGTTCAATCCTAAAGAGTAATTTGGTTCCGTCTAACAATGAAACAGTCACGCTTTCTTTGGATTATAAAACTTCTAAGTGTGTGCCAAATGCTACCAGTTTAGAAAATTCCGGAAATAATTCTAGGCTCAATTGCATAGAAGGAAATCTTGATGGAAATCACTCATACGATGAAATAGCCAACGAAAGCACGGCTTCAGTGTTAGAGATTGTTGGTTCGAAGGTTTCCCAGGATGAAAATTTTTCTATAAATTACGGTTTACGTGATGGGAAACGGGAAAGTACGAGAAGGTCTTCAGTCGATGAGGTAAAGACGAGGTTAAAAGAAAGTGGAGACGAAAATGATTCAAAAGAAAACGGAAACGATGTCTCTTACGCAGTTCCAATGGAAGGAACAGAAACTGCTATCCAGCCCGTTAGTGCTTCTTCAACTTTAATGCTTGTATCGCCTTTCTGTTCTCGTATGCAAGAAATATGTCGCCCAATTGATTCAACAAATACTACTTCTGAAGTTAAACAACAAGTTTCCAATTCTACAAGTCTTTCCGATAACAATTTTACAGCAGTGGACCATATTCCCTTACTCTCTTGTGACAGTAATTCTTCCAAAATGCCGAAATTGATGATTTCACCTAGTGCGACTCCAAACCCAGAATTACTGCACCCAAAAATTCCTTCTGATGAAAATTCGAAGCTTGACAGCTCATTTTCACCGGCACTGGCAATAAACAAATCTGCTATTGAAGCCTCGTCTCTCGAAACCTCTACTTTAGAGAACTCGATTAAAAATATTTCTTCTACAGAGGAGTCAGGTTCTGAAAACTCACGTCTCAAGAGTTCGATTCTTGGAACTTCGCCTATGCTGAACTCGACCATTGAGACATCAACAGAACCAACACTTGACAATTCTCCCAGTAAGACATCGCTCGACAATTCTGCAATGAAGACATTGCTGCTCAATTCGACTACTGAAACATTTGACAATTCATTTGTCGAAATGTCATCACTCGATGTTCCTGCTAGCGAAATCTCTCCTGTACACAATTCAGATATTGAAACATCACGTGTCAATTCATCTATGAAGACCTCTTCTCTCCACAATTCAATTGTTGAATCATCTCTTCTTGAGAACTCGATACTTGAAAAAGCTCCTAAAATGAGCACGACATTAAGCGTTGCTCCTCCGTCCAGTGAGGAGATATTTTCTGACGACGAAGGTGAACCGCTTCCTGAAGGAGAAGCTCTGGACACGATTATCACGACGTACACGATATCACAGTACATAGCGGAGGAAGAGAAGCAACACCAGGGCTGAGAGTAGCTGCACTTCTCAGTGTATTTGTTGATAGTAAGATTGAGGTGAGGCAGGTTCTTGAAGTCAGACACCTAAGTATAAGTGGAACTGGGACCCCAGTTCAGTAATTCGTTTCAGTGACACAGTCTAAGAAACTCGTGCTGACGTACGTGGAGACTTTCCGGCGAGCCCAATTCCTAAATTTCAAAAATACAAATGGAGATGAGAGTAGAGACTGCTCCAAAGTTTTGATTTCTCCTGACAAGATGCCCTGATGGTTTTTTAACGATGAACACTATTAGTTACGAAAAAGTGCTTAAGCAGAATCTTCCTTTCTTATGATTTTACAATGAGATGTTGGAGAGACTTAAAGAAGTGATTTTCATTTAATTTCTTCTATTTATTTTCAATGCTTACGAACATAACTGAAACACGCCCGAGCTCGCCGCATTGACGCCTGACGGGATCTCAGCGTGGGAGGGACGCTGAAACCTTGGAGCCCTAACTCAAAATGCTATGTGAAATGGAGCAACCATTGTTAGGAACACCGAACTGATAACTCTGATATCTACTTCATTTCTTCAAAGATGCATGACCCTAAAACTTAGATGCATGACCTCTTGTTACCGTGCATCACTGCTGAGACCGCTTTTATCGTGGCTGCGGTGGTTAAATTAGGAGTATAAGAATAATAATAATCCATTTTTTTTTCAAGAAGTAATCAAGCTGAAAAAAAAATTCTGGACATTTTTGTGTACTTGAAAGGTAGTTTTCTGCTAAAATTGGATTTCCACTGGACTCGCTTTCATACATTGTAGCGTTCTAAGAAGTGTGATCTGTAAGGTTGTTGAATTTTTAATTATAATTTTATACAGCAACAGAGTCGTTTGACGTACGCACTCTTCATAGCAAAGTACATATACGGATATTGCAAATTATATGTTCGGCCGTTTTTCCGGTTTTGTTCCTTTTTATAATAGTTTTCTTTTTTATACCGGTATGATTTGTATAGTTTGTCAGGCTTCTTGAATCATTACAAATTATTTTTTCCATGCTTGGAATGCGCTAGTGTTTCCTACCTGCCTCCAAGTATGTGGTCTGACTTCAACGATTCTGTGAAGTATGAAGGTTTTGAAGCGGAAATGTTCTTGGAAGTCGAAAGGTATTGCGAATAGATATGACGTATTGTCGCAATATGACAAATAGATATGACATATTGTTGCAATATAACGGGACTAGATGAAAATGCACTCGTTTCCACTGACAATCGTCTCCATTCTTTCACGTGAAGGCCTACAAGGACAAGATGAAACTCTGTCAATGTGTACCCTGACTGCGACAGACTAGGGTCCTGGTGCCTGATATGTGACCAGCTCATGACTCTTTTTTCAGGTCATTAGCTACGCCTAAATTTGTGTCTATTCTATAAGTTACAGATATAAATTTGTGTTATTCGTTTTAACTCAAACTTATGTGAAGTCATAAGCTGAGAGCTGGGAAATTTCATTCTAGCACATCCATCTTCCTGTTTTGACGGATTCTGATAGATCACTTAAAGCATATGCATTAATTGCATGGTTAATTAGCTCTAGCGTCAAAATTGTGGCTAAAAATTGTTACAATACTTGATAAGCTCAAGAACAATAGGCCACAGAAGCAAACTCTGCAGCGACAGTCCGAAAATTTGCGCACGAGGAAACTTGAAAAATATTAACGAGAGCATATAGTTGTTCTCGTGTGCGACGTGGTGTACATAGAGCCAGAACATAGAAACTAGAACATTCTCTCTAACGTCTAAACTAACTTTGCATAATAAGATGGCCTCCTGATCTAAGGCAAAATTCCAACGTATGTCATGCTCGTTTAGAAAAAACTTACATTTTTATGTTATTACCACTGGTGGTTTCATGAAAAAACTTTCATTGAATGTATTTTGTGCCATAGGTGGTTTGCCGTTATTATTTGTACTGTATATTGTAGCTTCGGTGGCTGAACCAGAACTATAATAATAATAATATTTGAACTGTATTAAATGACGTAAATCTCACTTTCTGTATATTATTTCTTTATAGTTTCTGGAGTTGAGGGCTTCTCCAGCGCGTTACTGAGGGAAGGGGAACATACTTATGAAAATAAAAATGCAATAATAATTTTATTAATATTAATATTATTGCAGTTTTAATGTGAGGCAGGGAAACTCAGCCAACATACCTAAATATAAAATCATGTGGTAGAATATTATTCCGTAAAATCGTACGGGAACTGTTGCATTTACGTAAATTGACCAAATTTTTCTGTGACTTAGTTGTTATGTTTCTAAAGTAGTCTGTATTTGTTTGTATTTTTATTGCGCTAGTTTGTGCATTGATAGGCAGAAATTAAATACAATTAATTGTTGTGTTCTCAGGCAATGGTTGCAAACATTTGGATTCTGCAGAGAAATTAGAGTCTGCAGGTTTGTGGAAGAGCGTTGAGAACTCAAGCTGTTGGTAGGCTCAACGTCGGGCTTATTATGGATTTTAAATTGCTATGTCTATATTTGCAAATCTATGGAAATGTAAACCCCAAATAATTACGTTTAATTCAAGGCATTTGACATTTCTTCGTTGCCATTTATTTAAAAAATATAAGTTACAGATAGAGCGGACGTATTTTGGCAGTATAAATAATAGCCTAAGGACCCTTTATTCAAGTATTTTTTCAAGTGCATCTTAGTTCATAAAGATTTATTGTTTGTCGACTCGACTAGTGCTGAGTGTATTATTGGTTGTACATAAATAAGACGGGAATGTGTTGTTTGGTGGGAACTTCGGTGTTTTCGTTCTTTACCTGCTTTGTGTCGCTTATTTTCAAAACAGAAATGCGGATATTGACCAGGACTTAGAAGGTGCGCTTCATATTTCATGGTCGTTTGTAAAGCCAATTCTTATTTTTTTCTCGTGTATTGTTTAAGTCTTTCTGAATTGTATTCTTCATCGGACTCCTTTTATGTCTTTTTTGAGAGCGTTTGGAGTTGTGGTCTCCTCATTATTATACTCAGCATGCATCCAATATGTTGTTGGCAGTCAGTACTTCAATGATATCTAAACTAATCTTACATGCGAACTACTGCAGTCGTTTTGTTCCCTGTAGCTTGTTGTTTGTAAATGTTGACGCTTATAAATATATAAATGTTGCTATTAGTTAGACATCGTTTTTCCTTGTTTGTTGACGTAATTTTTTAGAAATGGGTTCCTTTCTCCCCCCCAAGTTCGTGAGTTGCCATTAGTACGTTAAGTACGTCTCAGTTCTGTCTTTTTCCATCAAGTGTTTCAAGTGTGACGTCGTCATTACTGTCCGGCCTATCCCTAACCATCGCTTTGATGACATGAGTTACATTTTTGTTATCTTTGACAATCCAACTAAGTTCGGTTTCGATGTCAGTGTACAACACTTTGAACGTAGTAAGGGGTTGCAGTTGTGGGTTTTGAGCTAAGTTCATACTGTGTGAAGTCTTTGCTGCATTAGGTCACCAAGAAAATTACTATTTTGCTGTATCATATCGTGTTGACGTGTAAAATTGACAAAACTCAATTGTAATCTGAAAATGACTGAACACAGAATTTCTTGAACTGCTTCTATGTATTGGTTCAATTACTTGTGCGCAATAGATTGAGAAGTAAAGTGTTTTCGTAAGACATCACTGAACATCTCTCTTGTAGAATTTTCCAAAATGCTAGTTCTTAGACTGCCTTGTTTCTCTCTTATTTCATTAATTTAAATAGTGGCTTTATTTTGTGGAATCCGTACATTTACTATTTTCTTAGTGCCATGTGCTTAATGAAAGCTTAAAAGTACTCATTATGTATATTTTGGGTAAACAAGCGATTTCACATGAAGTATTAAACTTTGGTGGGATTCTAATTCCGTGATGTTTGCAATGCTCTGTTGTGCGTTTCATTTCTCTACAAAAAAAATATATTTTTCTGCAATATTAAGCGTACATTGAACTCGATGATTTATTTAATATGCACATGAGGAATTATTAATGTACGGTTCACTTCGGCTGCCAATTCTATAGAATTGAAATTTATCTCAGTTATGTATAAAGTATGCTCATCGAAGTTATGTATGCAAGTGCTTCTTGATTATTTTTGTATATTGCGTTTTTACTTCAGCTCGCTGAGTTTTCAACTCATTTTGTACTTGTGATGTTAATGTTATTTATGGCTTCAGTTATCGTGTAAACTATGTTACAGCATGTCGGCTACACAACTTTGTTTTTCTGTTTTCGCCTGAATAACTTTCGAAGACTGAACTATTTGTGTTACTTGGTGGTTCCTCTACGGGAGCCCTGAGGGTAGGGTCTAATGTAAGAGAAAAAATTGGTTGTACGTACGGTATGAGAAACTCAATAATCGCACTGCCAATTAATTATGTTAATAAGCATCAACTCATCCACTGATTGGCATCATTAACTGTACTACAATATGCGAGTGAGTGAATCAATCATTCGTTGGTACGAGGAATAAATCTAGAGTAGGCGGCGTTTAACCCTTTTGGGACTGACGGCATCTCTGGTAGCCGCAATCATTTTTCGCTTATTAAGATGCAGAGCAACACGTGTGTCTGTGCAAACGCTGGTAGGGCAGTGCAAGCTACAGTTTGATCAGGAGAATGCAGTGACCGTAAAACATCACAAAGCATCTTTTTTAAAATTTGATGTTAAATATGTTGAAAAGGTTCTGATATTTGCATCATGGTACCGAAAGGGTTAAGCTAGTTCTCGGCATGAACTCAGTCAGCTGCATCTTGCGTCCGTGGTTTCTGGCTGCTGAACGAAGAGCATGCAAGCAGAAGCAAACATCGCCCACTGGTATCTTAGAAGTTAGTGTTCAAGATCATCACGCACCTGATCGTCAGTTATCAGCTGATCTTCAGCCAACTGTTCCTAACTGATCATTGCTACATGACTGGATTGAAAAATTGTGGCTCCAAAGAAAACCGTTATATCTATGAGTAACCCTGCTGCTTGTCGTGAACTCGATGTTTGTTTGATTGTAATGTTTCATCAGTGGTACGCGTGCGAAGTTACGTGCATTGTCAGACTATCTCGAGATGTGTGTTCTCATGTTAACTTGTGTTCGTTGACTGTGATGTTCTTTGATTGATGTGTGTCAGTAAGGTTTCACGTTCTCATGTGGGCCCGTGAAGAAATTTGTGGATAAAGCACAAGGTGAAAGGTAAACCACGTTGAAGATTTGTCATATTAATGCCGGAGAGATGCTCCTCTTATTAGTCTCTCTTTCTATGCTTGGCATTTGATGTCAGAATTGTCGTATCCAAGAATATTTCAAGATTTGTTGTCGTATTCAGAAATGTTTCTCAAGTTATTGTACCCAGAAATGTTTTCCAATTTCCTCCTGTTTGTGTCCCCACTCAATGAATTACTGATGTCCCGATTGTGCAGTCTCATTTCCATGTTCTAAACTTGTAAATAGTGTAACTCTTTTCTGAACATCGTGTCAAGTGTTACCTGAATGCTGTCTTTGAGACCTCACCCACGTCATACACTTGAAGTTTGCCTTTCATGATGTTCCTTCGCACCTTGAAATCCCGAGTACGCATTCGTTAAAGGTTTTGTTTCTATTGGTTCATTAAGAACTCGTCATTCTGATGAGAATATACCTCACTTGTATGCATTAGATTCCTCGTCCTCAGAGGTAGCATGCGCATACATACGTAATAGACTTTATTTTACCCACACATGATCAGTTCTGGTCTAAGGTTTTTTATCCATTCAAACGCTGTCGCGAAAAGCATCCCCGTAAATGTGAGGCTTTAATCGAAAAGATCGTTCAAATGAACTCTCCTAGACTGAACTGAACCTTGGTTTTGTTACTCATAATTCAACATAAAACGTCCCAGTATTTGACTTCTAATTAATGAGCTAAACCCTAGCTTACTCGTGATGGTAGCAGCTCAGCAATACTCAGCTCTAAATTATGTCAACTCATGTACGTTAAGCAGCGCTTGATTCAGTCCTTATTCCTGGCAACTTGAATGTATGTAATGCTTTATATTCATATGAAGTCGACATAAGTTCACCTTCTTATATGTCAGTTTTCTGCCGGTCATATCTCCTTAACTTAAAGGCGCTACTGTCGCAGCTGCATGCCCGCTCAATACACGGAAATAGTTGGCAACGATGGCACAGCCTGCTACAAGTGGCAACGATGGCACAGCCTGCTACAGGTGGCAACAATGACACAGCCTGCTACAGGTGGCGACAATGGCACAGCCTGCTACAGGTGGCAACAATGGCACAGCCTGCTTCAGGTGGCAACAATGGCACAGCCTGTTACAGGTGGCAACAATGGCACAGCCTGCTACAGGTGGCAACAATGGCACAGCCTGCTACAGGTACGCAGTGCTTTGTGAATGTAGTTTTTGTGTTTAAGAATGTTGATGGTATCAAGTTTCCTGTTGACTATTGTTTCAAAGTTAATCATTAACACGTTGAGTGCGATACGACCCGCCGGTGGGTCGCTCAGGTTAGGTTCTATAATTTTTTCAAGGCTTTCTAGTGACTGTGTGTACAAAGTAAAGATTTGCACCGGCTAGGTAATCGCAGGCAACGTGTTAATGTCATTCGAAGTAGTGGTATCATTTTTCAAAATTATTTGTTTTTGTTTCAAAATTGTGATTATTTTTACATAATTACCTATAGTTTGGCTGTCAGACGACGCTATGCATGCGGAAACGCAGGTATGTTATTCTAGAAGGTTAATCATTTCTATAATTTTTATTAACGCAGCTGTGCCGTGCATGTCCGTTTAACTCAAACCAATCCGTATGCGATCTCATTTCTAAATAATTGATCTCGTTGCTTTTTTCAGTCTTTTGTTATTGTTTATGTTATCGTATTTATTGTATTCGGTTGATTTATTAACCCGTCCTAATTTCCAGTTTTTGTGCCTATTTATTTTGGTCAATTGATTGAATTTTGATTAGTATTTTCGAGCTTAGTTGTGCTTTAATTAACGTTGCTTATCCTCAGCCTTCATTCCTTCCTCAATCTTATTCGTGAGTTCAGTACTCACCAGAGATTGTCTTTCCCAATCTTTATTTCTTCATCGATTTTATTTGAGTTCAGTATTGACCAGAGAATCTCAGTGTTCCAGTAGGTCTTACAACCTCAATGATTCTAATTCATAAAAAGTATTCGTTGGTTTTAAGGGTTAATGTGTGCAGGTTCATAATCACGGCATCTATTTTGGAGAATCTCGACTAATCAGAGAGCTCAGGTTTGAAACAAAGCCTTTCTAATCGAAAGAATAGTTTATGATGAAAACTAGCAAAATAGAATAGAGAAGTGACAGTGATCCTGAGCTTTTCAAGAATAGGATAATGGAATTAGAGTACTCCACACACCTCTATCTTGAAGTGATGAACTTGATGAAAATTTTTATTAACAAATTAGTTTGATTATATGATTTACTTAGTTAAAAATTTACTTGCATTGGCTTTTCTACATCGGCAACGAGGATTTAGAATTTAAAATCAAAATCTCTCCTGGCGAAAATGAATACAGTCAACCCTCGATAAGACGGACCTCGGTAATCCGGATATCGGATAAGACGGACGTCTTATCCGTCTTTTTAGTAGTTAATATTGTAATTTCTTTTACCCTACAGGCTAAATATTTTAAAGTATACAGCAGTATAGTGCGTACAGTATAATGTATTATGTATTTAGGCCTTATTAAAGTGATTATTTGTGCATATATAGGCATATCGGTTATTCTGGACAATCGGCTAATCCGAACCACCCTTCCATCTAGTAGTCCGTCTTATCGAGGGTTGACTGTATTGAATTTCTCAACTTAAAATCCATAGAGTAAGAAACTTCAGAAAACCTTGTCCATGAGTACAGTGCTACATCTCCAGTACTTCTTCAAAACATTAAAGATCAACGAACAAGTACTATTTTTTATTTGTTTTCTAAATGTAAATTTGCATTATTGCTGTATCACAAATTAATTTATTTGTTTCGCATAAAGTATTCTGTATTGCTTGCAGGTATTAGTGTTGACTGGAGTACCTAGCGGCTTCCGTAGTTGACCCAGAGAAATGTATTTTTCTCGACTTCTTCATAGACAAAATTAATGTTATACTTCAGTCTTCATAGAGGTATGAGCCAAGCCTAAAAAAGATAAATATTTTCTCTACATTCGTTAAAGCATTAACACAATATTAATATACACTATTTTCGAGTCATCCAGCCCTGACCTGGAAGCGGTGCGTTGTGAAATAGAGCGCTGCTATGCGAGTAAACGGCGTATGAATTATAACAGCTATAATAAAATCATGAAATATGACATATAGCGATTGTTTTCGGCTGCTCAAACTATACCTGTTGGCATAGAGGCCGCTTGTCTATAAAAGGTACGTCTATGTCGGTACCAGTATTTGTGCGTTCCAATATGGCGGTATTCATATTTGTACCATACAATATGTCTGCACCAGTAATTGCACGATCCAAAATGGTGGCGGTCATATTTTGAAACATTTGTGATTCCTGAATTGTTGTCCAGTTCCCAAACTCTATTTATTGCTTGTACATTTCGCGATTTTAAATCGTTGCGTAAATTTATTTTTATTTTTAGTATTTTACATCTTTTGTTACTAATGAGGGCATTAGGAGATTAAAATTTCAAGTCTCGAGAAAAAGTACAGAACGAAAGTGCCTACTAATTTTTTGTGGTATCATACACTGAATGTGGCAATAAGTAGAAAATTATTTTATATGTGTATGAATAATTATTTTTTTAAAATAGCATCTTTGCAATAATAACCGTTTAAGTGTATCGTGTCAAGTTTGCAGCAATTCCCTGGCCTCTCTATCTGTATATCCACAAAAGTTCTTCATAAGTCTCCGTTCAATTGGATCCCGTCTGCAGAGCTGTCTGTGGTGTGGCTAGTTGGTTTTTACTAGCAGGTTCTGATGAGTTCATTGCTGCTTACTTATCGCCTGGATGGTCTCTTTTTCTAGCTACGGCATTCGTGTATGTTGCGTGAAAATAACGTTTCTCAATTAATATAAAAATGCAATCCATTCCTTTCGTTAAAAAAACGCATTTGCTTCTCGTTATTCAAAAACAACTGTTGTGTTATTTCTCTGTGATTCAGGTTTCAATAAAACTTGCCCTGTAGGAGTCTGTAACGTGATCGTGATGTACGCATGTTAAGAACAGTCCTCTATCATTAAGAATGTCCATTGGTTTTGATGAAGATACGTACCTCATAGTCACCCTGGTGTACACCACACTGAGGGCAGTCAAGGCCATGAGACGGTGAATGAGCGACTCGGAGAGCTCTCCATGGTGCCGCTTTCGAAGAGATCCACTTTCCAGGAACAGACACTTGTAGCTAAATAAGTGGTTAAAACTTCGAGGTGACCTGTGCTAACGTGAACATTTGTCAGCGCCTTTTCATCCTGAGCCTTGAATATCTGCTTTGGACGACCTATACTACGCCTGCTGCTCGAGAGCTGTTGAGAAATTATTCTTGGTGGTCGGGCAAGGAATGAAAGGATCACACGCTTCAGCCATCGCAGCTTTCTCCTCAAAAAGATGCACTCAACGCTCCGTATACCAGCGCGCTCGAAGAAGTCGGTATACTTCACTTCATTGCGCCATGAGAAGCTGAGAATTTAGAGATTTTCTTGATGCCCTACACATAGAAGGCCTTCAAGAGTTACCTAGTTTTGTTTTGCTTACGGGAGATGGTAAAGGTTTCATTCCTGCACAGAACACGCTGCACGGCACACGACTTTCATCGTAGCATGTCTGATGTTGTTCGGAACCACCAGCTTGCGGATCCTCGAGAAGTCTGCGAAGCCAATTATATTTTTCCAATCACCTCTTCATCATCATTGCAATCAGACTCCAGAATGCTGTTGAGGTGTTTCAACTGTCTGGAGACTTTCATCTCTATGCCATTGACCCTCATGACATGCCACGGATGGAGAGACGCTGGACAATCCAATAATTAGAATAATACCTCGGTTATGTCGGTGTTTATGCCCATTCAAGAACACTCGATGTTGCAAGTAGCGTTTAGTGCTTCCTTAAGGCCGCTAAAAAATCGTGCAACAAGCTCGCAGTTAGCTGTGAATTGTAATTCAAGCGAGCCAACACGAGAGTCTAATATTAATTAGTTATTTACAGGGTCATGCTGGTCGTACACGATGCAGAAAGCTCTATTCCCAGATCGTTAGTTCATGGTCGGAGTGATGCTGAGCATATGCAAGTGAATTGACTTCACCTCCGTGAGATACATAAATTGAATCTTTTGTACTTAATCCTGTTATATAACATTCATTTTGGTATATTTAAAGCATTTTTTCGTGCACTTTCAAGTTGTTATGATGAACTATTCTCTTGATTCTGCTTTCTTATTAATTTCGTTGTCGTTACTTTTAATGTAAATTACTGATAGAAATGTTTTCGCCTTATCATTTCTTTCTTCAAATTATAATGTGTTATTACCTACATTTTTCATTGCGAAGTAAAACTTGTTTTCTGCTCAGCTGCATGCCTGAAAATAAATATTGTTTTGACCAGCAAACCGAACTACATATTTCCATCATTTCTGTGATTATATTATATTTTACCGTCATTTTCCAAACACATTCATCGATTGTACATTGCATATTAATTTTTTGTTTGTGCTTTATATTTGGGATTTGCATTCTGATATCGCATTATTTTAATTGAAATTGCTAATTTACTTCCATTTCATTTACATATCTGTTCGCTATCATTTAAGGTGGAATAAATTAATGAATACATAAATATTTATTCAGTGTTTATTGACTTAGTAAGATCTGTTGCAATAATTGTTGATGACTTCAACACCAAATTACTGGTTTCGGTACACGTTGCAAACATTTATTTATGGATTCCATGGTTTGTTTCTGCGCTCTCGAAGCTCTTTGTTATTTCTGGTGCGTTTTGTGACGCTCCTGTCCCTTTGTTCTGAAATACTTCTTCCTCGTCTGTCCTGTAAATAGCTCATATATTTATTCTCCATGCTCACGAAAAGAATTTCCCTATTTGTACATGTTAACGATAAATATTTAAGAGTATTTCGTCACTTATACATCGGAACCAGGGTCTTCATTGCCATTAATCTCTGATATAAATATATATATATATATTGTTGTCGTAGACTTCATAATTCCGTTCCCTGAGTTTGGTAGTTAGTGTGAACCTTCGTTTAACCCATTGATGTTAGTCATAAGCCTTTGTAGAGTAACCTTGTAGCAAAATTGTTGTTATATAAAGTTAACCCTCGTTGTTGAGTTTTATTTTCCTGTAGCTTTACATATAATTCTCGAGTAACTTACATTGAGCTACTTCTGGCTCACACACTTTTATTATACTCTCGAGTCCAGTTTACGCAGTCCAGCAAATTGTACGTTGAAGTAATGACTTCTCTGACTTGAAACATAAAACCAAGTACGGACTGTGGTACATTGTGCATCAACGGTAAGTGAAGTATCCACTTGAAGAAATGAAAAATTTTCCTTTGTATTGCACTTAATTTAGTTCGTGATAGAGGTGGTCTGATGATAGTAATGCTGAAAGTATGGCTAATTTTTCGTTGATTTTGAGAAATGTACAATGGCCAGAGCTGTAATTAGTTATATGTTAAATCGTTCTTATCGCAAACGATTTATTAGATGGTCAAAAAGTGAGTGATTGTTGCTTTTAATGCAAAGTCCCAGGATTGTGTTTTCACAGTATTCAATTTCTTCAGCATGTAACGCAAAGGACCTGGGTGCGCAATCACTTTCAAGCCCATCTAATGCTTCTACAAGCCTCTCGGCAAGGCTAAAGTTGCTGACAGCAGTATTATTAATTTTAAGATGTCAGCATTAACAATTGAAAACTAGATGCCGATGTAAGTACTGCATGACATGTTAGAAATTGTAAATTTACTTGTAAGTTTGAGTGGTTTGAAGAAAATTACTAAAATTTGCGCCTTTGCATTGTACCCCCCTAAGAAAGAACATGTTCTTACATATGCTTACGCAATAATTTATAAAAAGACACTAATATTATTTATTTATAAAACAGTAATTTCTTTCAAGAAGTTTTTACGAGAAACGTTTTAGTTATTTGTTAGAAGTAAGATACTTCTTAATTAGTTATAATACGCGAAAGAAATTTCTGTTCAAACTTGAAAATGTATTGCCAAGTTATTTCACTTTTGTATCTCAAGTAAACAAAGCACGGTCCGTTCCGCAGTGTCCCTGTTAATAGTTTGTTGTTTCTGTAAGCTATGATAACTGCGAATAATGTTATGTGAAAACTAATTTATTTTCTGTTAGTTTACTTCTAACAAAAGTATGGAGACTCATAATCTAGTCCCTTTACATCTCGGGAGGACATTCACATGTTACCGAGATGTGAATAAAGCTATAGACCAACACCGAGACCTTTTTGGCTTGAAACTGACCTTGAAAAAGTCAGTGAAGCTTGAGAATTATGAACTGTCAGTAAATCAGGTAAAGAGTGTAAATCCTCGTCTGAAGTATGGCTTGTTGGATTACAACTGCACAATTGATAATGGCCGTGTTGGAAGACCTGGGAATGAGTAAGTTTTGTTTTATTAATTTTTTAATTCATAACAGCTTAGCCGTCTGCCCAGAATGGTATTTAGAAGCGTCAACATAGGCTAGGCGGCATAGTTTTGTCCCAGTCTACAGAGCATGGTAGATCAGGTTATCAAGGTGGCTAAATTTTAATTACCTAATAAGTTTATGTATCTAATATTTTATATTACTTCTAAGGAAGTGTAAAATTTCATTTAAGATCTGTATTTTCTTCAATTTTAAACTAGTAAAGGTTTTTATCTACATGTTGTACCATTTTGATTAAAATCATTGATATATTTTACTATTTCCATACATGTATTCATTACTTATTATTTATTTCTGTTATATCTAAAATAAAAAAGTATTGAAGAAATTTTTAATCAGGTTCATGCTCTCTAATAATAATAAAATTTTTTTAAAGACTAGTAAAATAAAGATTGCCCCTTAAATTACTGAATTTTTTGTTATGATCTTCCAAATAAACTTGTTCCTTACACTTGAATACATATTTCAATGAGTGACACTTCACTGACAAATAAATAAATTTTATGCATTGGACATAAAGGTTGTGGTAATATTGAAGCAAATAATTTGCAAATTCATCTGATTGTTAAATAGGATGCTGTTTTGTTGAGGATTCATTTTGCATTAAAAATGTGAAAGTTTTGAGATTGAACTTTACAGAATCAATTGTTTTCACTTTGGAAAAAAAGTTGTGGGAGGTGTTTATTTTGTGAATAATTGGTTTTACAATTTAGACTTCAATTACTAATTTTCTAAATGAAATCTAATTTTAGTACTCATCACAATTGTTTTTAAATTTTGGCTCAAAGATATGTAAAAAAAATTTGCCTTTTTTAAATTATCAACCATTGAGGAGCTTTCTTTTTGTCTAAAATGATCATTTCTTTTAGCAATGTAAAAGCATTCAATGAATGTTTGATTGAATGCTTTGACAAGAATCTCTGTATAACTTTAGATAATGGGGGACTTGGGTAGCTAAACAAGAATGGACCAAACAGCTCATTCCTAATGCCCTATTCTATTGTGTTGTCAGGAAAAGATGTGCTCTTCAGAACATCATAGTGCAGTATTAGTATGGGAGAGCTGGTGAAATGTATTATTGAATATGTCATAAAGATTTTAAACTTTCCTGGCTCACTGGAATTTGAGGGCAAGAACAGGACAATGCAGTCATTTTGATACCCTAGAAGAGGATGAAAATCCTTTAAATATACTATGGAAAACATACACGAGTTTTTTCTTACTGTGGAAATAAGACAAAAGAATGTTATATTTGGTTTACAAGCTTTCATTAGATCATTTCTTAACAATGCATTGCCTGGAAAGATAAGTGACATTTATTTTCTTGTATTCAATTGCTAATAAATCATTACAGTTATTGCTTTTTTCAATGGTTATGAAATGATTTTTTACAACTCTAGCTCAGAAAGTAGTCTCATAAATTATTATTTATTTATTCATTCATACTTTATTAAAAAAATTATGTTAGCAAAGTTTATCATGAGAATCCTATGTAATTTGCATGCATACTATGTCTGAGTTTATTACCAATAACAAAGTACACACATATTTGTAATCATGTTTAAAATTTAAATGAAATTTAAAAATTATTTTTTCTTCTCTTCAAACAAACAATGTTACTCCAAAATTAATTGTCCTTCTGGAGAAAATTTTTGCTATTATTTATGTGTGGATGTCTTCTAAAAATGTATTGTGTTTCAGTGAAAGGTGCGACCTGGGAATCTCCTTGCGGCTCAGTGACGATGCTACAGAATTGGTCGTGCGTCAGTCTCACATTCACGAGTACAATGCTAAAGGAGGCTTCGGAAAGGTGAGTAGCTATCGTGACCATTGCATCGAGCATTTGTTCAGGCCAAGGACTACTATAAACAGGATGTGCACCGCCATGCAGCTGACTACGGTAGCGGAGGCCAGTTCACTAAGCTCAGTTTGCCCCCATCTGTCACAGTGCGAATATTGTCGTAGTCTGTCGGTCGGTTTGAATCGGACATTGTTGTTTGTTTCGAGGCACATTGCTGCATTTCTAAGTGGATACTGTTTGTTTACAAAGTTTATTGCTAATTATATGTATTAAAAATGCCGAACAAGTGTGGGGTTGTGTGAACAAATGAAATCCCTCCCAGTATCTTCAATGTACCTGCTTCATGTCTGCCATCTCCAAAACCTGCACCTCGCCCGGCAAAAGTTGAAGACCAACAACTGAGGGATTTTCTTCAGAAGGATAAGATTACTTCATTTGATGCTTTTAAACCTGAACGTAACCTGCAGAAGCAGTATAAGAACTTGATTATTTCAAGATCGAAAGAAAGGCTTGTGTGTTTGTTCATAAGCGGCTACTTCAGTGAGTGCAGCCTGTCTGTGATTGTCGAAAACAAGCCCACTTTGTGTTCCCCACTAACGCTCAGTGCGTTCAAGAACGACATCAGTGTACCACTGTTTAGGACACTTCATCCCAACAATGGTTTGAGAGCGTATACTCAGTTCGACGAAACTGTGCGCTTGGCAATGCACTGTGACATCCCGTTTGACAAAACGATCCAAAATGTTGTCACTCTTCTTCAAGCTCACACATCAGCCTGTGTCCACACCGAGAAGGAGAAAAAGTTGGCATTTTTGACACATCAGTTGGAACTTTTATTACAGAAGCAGTTTTCCATGAATGATTATTGTTTTGCTCTTCAATCATACCCAAAGTGTAATTATGAACAGCTCAGAGACTTCTTGGTGCTGCCATGCAACGCAAGCTGCAGTACATCACTTCATCTATTGACAAGGACCAAGTGCTGAGGGAAACATTTGACAAAGTCCAGACACTGCAACTGAAGATTGTGTTTCTCTTGGTAGATGAAGTACAGATTCGCCCAACTGTTTAATTTTCTGGTGGGTTGCTGAGTGGCATGGCCAAGAACAACCGAGACTGCAAGGCCACTTCTATTCTAATCACTAGGTGATTGCAGTGCCACAGCCAAGCATCCTCTTGACAACGAGAGTGTCTGGTTTCTCCTTTTTGACACAGTACATCTGCTAATCAACTGGAGCTAAACAACTGGAGGTACATCTGCTGAACAACTGCATCCGCAACAACTGGATCAGTGAGATGGGCCAGAAGATCAGTCTTGACAATGAAACACGGCATTTGCAGACGTCAAGGAAGTGTACGAGTCAAAGAAAGGCAGTATTCTGACGACTACTACACTCGCTCAATTTGCTGTCAACCCCTCAAAGAAACACTAGCAAAAGAATGTAGTCCTTCAGACCTCTGTCAAGAAGGCCCGGTTGGCTGACTAATCGCTGCAGTTTGGTAGGTTTTTGCTTTTATGTCTGTTCGTTTATATGCGTGAATGTTTGTATGTTTGGTTGTTTGCATTGGAAAAGGTTTAACTATAATCAATTTGTAAAGTCTAAAACTTCAGCAACTCGGCTTTCTATAAAGTGGCCACTAAGCTCATATAATAATACATGTTAATTCCAGTTAAAATTGATATTTCAAAGAATTACAGTGCTTTAAACCATTTAAAATTCACTGTACAACCTTATTATCTCTTCTATTGCTTGAAAGAAGTATTTTTTGATCAATATGTCCGATAGAAATTGTTATGTTACTAAGAATGCAATGGCCTCCGCTAGCGTAGTCAGCTATATGGCGGTGCACGTCCTGTTTATAGTAGTCCTTGGTTCAGGCTCATATTCACTTCAAGTTAAATGATCTAGCTTCTAGATCAAAACTGAGGTTTTATCATTTTAGTAATTTGTGATATTTTTTCTTCAGTGTTTTGTATGACACCCATTTAGTGTTATATATAACATGAAGGTAATTTTGACGACTTACAAGGCTAATTGATAGAGTAGTTATTTGTGCTTTGCTTATTTTTGATGTAACTTCTTTTAAATTTACTCATCTCACACTTGCAATGCTTTATGCAATCATTTCTAATGATACAAACTTTTTAAGCATTCTTTAGTCATAAGTATTCACCTAAACTGAGTTTTAAACAACTAAATTGAAGAGAAAAATTCCTTCAAATTTTTATTATGTGATGGTACTGATATTTTGTTTGGTGGAACATTCTATTCATCACTTTCCAACCTATCTATTAAAAGCAATAGTCCATTTGTTTCCCAGTCTTGAAACATCTTTCTCAAAAACTGTGTGTTGGAAATCAAACTTTTATTTAAAAGGTATAGGGAAAAGCACATTAAATTTATTCATTTAACCACACTATGTTCCTGTACAATTAACACTGTTGTTTTACAGGCAGTGATAACACCATCACTGACAGGCATGGCACTGTCACCCATTCCTGCACCACCTGTTCCTTCAAGCAGTTCTTCTCAACTGCTCGCTCCTTTTGGGAACCTGGATCCTTCAGTGCTGGCTGCATCTCTTGCTGCTGCAGCTGCAGCCGCTGCTGGCCCCACTGCCCTTAGGCCTCAGGCCTCAAACCTCTTTAAGCAGCATAGCTCTTGCAGTCTCACACCATCGACACCCAACCATGGTTTTCCAGCCCCGCCGCTATGTATGTCTGCTCCATTGTCTTCAACTCCCACATCAACCAGCATCTCGTTGCAGGGCCTCAACAAGAGCAATAGCTCTTTACCAGCCATCTCAGTGCCATCTCCTTTACCAGGGCAACTGCTCATCCCTTCATTCTATGCATCCAAGTCTCCGTCTGGCAGTGTTACTTATGACTCTTTTGGCGACAGAAATTCATCTTTGATAAACAGCTCTGGAAGAACACCAGTTACTGGGGGAAAATCACCTAGTATAAGCAGTTCTAGCATCAAAAGTTCAAGTCTCACATCGACAAGTCACAACACATCTGCTAATGTAACTCCTGTAAATCGAATGCCCAGACAGGAAAAACTGACAATGAAGTTCAAAAAGTCACAATTTTCTCCAAATGAGATGGTGGTTGTGGGCAGTGTAAGAGATGCTCTTGAACAAAAAGATTGCAGGTATTTGTGTGAAATTATTTTTGTTATATTAATGCATATGTTTTGTCTCGCTGAAGTAAAACCTAGTATTTTATCTTCAAAATCGAATTGGATTTTTTAGGTCAAAGTTCTAGCTATCTTCTATGATACATGAATTTTTGTTGATGTGTCCATGCTGAGCACCGTTATTTTGCTTGTCAAGTGTAGTATTAAGCCTCTGCAAAACTTGTATAATCCATTTTTGCAACATATGATTAGATACATGGCATCTCATGTTGAGATGAGATTACACTCAACGCAAGTTTTTCCATTTCTAGCATAGAGGTGCATCAAAATATTGTTTCTTTATGCAACGAGAGCAAATGAAATGAATGTGTTGTCATTTTATTCAAGACCAGACAGTTTCACTTGCAGAGTTGTTGCTACCATTCATACCATCTTTACTCTCATCATATCTCCAATTTATGTTCATGTCAATAAAAATAATTTCTCCTACGTCATGACACCAGAATGTCATCAGTTCTTTTGTAGGCTTGTGATTCATAACGCACTCACTAACATTGCTTTAGTCTGTAAATTGTTTTTGTATTACGTTTCTGAATTTCAGGGCAGTTGAGAAAGCATCTTCGAAGACCCACACACGCAAAGGCTCTGGAGGGCAGTCCAGCGGCGGAGGCGGTCGCATCAATGCTGTAGTGGCCAACTTACTGGAGAAAGTGGTCAACAACTCCAACAACAGCCTCTCTGTAACACACGTGGTTGCTCCTGTTACTACCAGCAAACCCAAGCCTCCGCCACAGTTACAGTCAAAACAAAATAAACAGCCAGGCTCCCATTTGTCTTCTGCTTGCAAAGTGGTTTCTGAAGCTGGAGGAACTGTTGTGTTGGCCGGTCGTATAGTTCCTGCAGGCATCACCCTCACTCCAGCAACTGCTGCTATTTCCTCCAGCGTCAGCATCATTAATCAGTCCCAGCCATCTGTTGCGGTCGCTGGTAAACAACCCACAGGCAACGCTGCCACCATCAATGTTTCACATCAGGAACGAATTGACCATGACAGTCTGAAGCGGCTTCAGGAGAAGATTCGAGCCAAAAAAGCCGAAAAAGCTGCCCTGAAGGTTAAGGCAAAAGCTAAACCTTTATCTTTTCTGCACGGAAATAAACCTGCACGTTCCGTGGGCAGGCCTCTGGGAAGTACCAATTCAAACCGTGTTTCTACCAAGATCAACGCTACCAATGAAGTAAGAGATAGTTCATTCAAGTGCATGTACTTCCATTATCATGGAACTACATATGATTCTTCAGTAACTTACATTAAGCTACTACTCTCTCACACACTTTTGTTAAACTCTCGAGTCCAGTTTACGCAGTCCAGCAAATTGTACGTTGAAGTTAAGACTTCTCTTACTTGAAACCTAAAACCAAGTACGCACTATGGCACATTGTGCATCAACGGTAAGTGAAGTATCCACTTCAAGAAGTGAAAATTTTTCCTTTGCAAATGTACTTATTTTAGTTCGTAGAGATGGACTGATGATAGTAGTGCTGAAAGTATGACTGATTTTTCGCTAATTTTGGCAATGGTACAACGACCAGTGTTAAAAATATTTTTCTGTTAAGTCGTTCCTATCACCAACTATTTATTAGACGTGCACAAGGGGCGAGTTTGTGTTGCTTGTGATGCGGAAGACCCGAGATCGAGTTTTATATAAACAGTTACTTCTTTTTTTGGCAGAGATATTTTAGGATTTGTTGATTTTCTTTAACTGTGAGGTGTGTGGATTGAGAGCTTCTTCAGAATGTCTTGCAATCCAATTTTGTTGTGACGGTAATGGTTTATTTATCTTGAGTAGATTTAGTTTTCTTATGAAACTATGCAAAGATAGCTTCAAACTGTACACTCATGTTATGTTCTTTATTATAGAGTTTTAAGTATATTGTCAGTCGACCTGCCTCACTTGAGCCAATGTGGTTTCCTATGTGTTCAGCAATCTTGTTATTATTTTGAGGTTACTATTGCTTCAACATAGCCTTTTTAACACATTCACTGTGTATAGTTATTTAAGCAGTATTCCCTGTTAACACTGTTGATACAATAGGTGTACCAATACGTAGGGAACGCGTTAATTGATATATTCCTGATTAAATATTCATTAATTTATGTGCTTTGTAATATCTTACTGAGAGCGTCACTCAAACTTTTGTTTCATCATTCACGATTGCTTTTTTTCCCTCATTGATTTCTTTCTTTTCGATGGATTTTCCTTTTAAATTTTTTCCTCGTGTTTCGAGGGATAGCTTACTTCTTGTACATTAACTAGAAGTGTAGAGGCTTCTTCTGTTTCGATTTCTCTTTCCTGTTATAATTTGCATAATTTAATTATAGTTTTGTTCGTGATGTTTGCATCAACTTTACCTGAAACATTTTTTGCGTGATCACAGCCATGAACATTTGCAGATTGGTTGAAAAAATCCCTTATTGTTCATAATTAGGTTAATTGTTATTTGTATATTATACGTCGCCTTCAGGGCCGTGTGTTGAAGCTGATGAATGGAGGGAGGGAACCTCTGAACCCCAGCAGTGATGGCAAGCGCAAAATCCGCAAGTGCAGACAGCGGACTGGTGGACATGCTGAGCTGGGAGGCAGCCTCAAGCACCAGCGGTCCTTGCTTGATAATCCTGATAAACTCCTGCCTATTGATGACACAGGTCAGTATTGAACTTACTTCTTGCTGCTATGAGGGGTGGGATGTCACTTGCTACTGTGCACGGTGGGATGTCACTTCTACTGTGCACGGTGGGATGTCACTTGCTACTGTGCACGGTGGGATGTCACTTGCTACTGTGAACGGTGGGATGTCACTTTCTACTGTGCACGGTGGGATGTCACTGCTG
>VCRD01002836.1:0-35409 GCA_006783055.1 Trinorchestia longiramus
CCCAACCCTACTGTTGACACCTGAACACCCCCAAAGACTTAGCAGATTTAGTCCCCAAACAGAAAATAAATGACTGACTCCGACCCACATAGATTTGTAACTAAATTACAACGCCCCAAATTTTCTGCACACCTACACATTGGTCAATGCACAGCGTGCGACAACATGACTTCCTTTTTCAATAGATATTCTTTCAAAAGAAAAGGAAGTTGTGTTGCCGCACCTGGCATCAGGACAGGCATTAGAAAAAATCCGAAATCTCACTCGACGATGGCAAGTTCATCGCAGGCTACCCAAACAAAACCTGTAATGAAATAAACAGAAAGCTATTTTCATTTTACAGAACGCAAACACATGTTGGATGAGATTACTAGACCTCTCCCAGTCATCCCACCTCTCCCTTATTGCTTCAGCTACTGCAGTTTCATCAGGAATAAGTACACTTGATAGTCATAAAAATAAGTTACATCAATGAACAAACTTCCAGGCCAAGGATGAGAGGGAGAGTAGCAAGGAGTACAAGAGATCCGGTAACCTAAAAACTGCGATGCTTTCACGAACAGCAAAATCCTTCCATTGATGTTGCCACACTCGTAGTTTCCTTGCTTAGTGAGTCGCAAACAAATGGGAATAGAGTTTAATACGTTCAGATGACCACAAAAATATATGTTTTACATAACAAGAATGTTTTTGTAGAATTTTGATGTGAAATGTCATAGAAAAGTGTTTGATTTTACGACTAGCTCGCCATTAGCAATTTCAAATATCTTTATTCGTTAGTCAAATTCAATGGATAAAAATAGAACACACGGATACATTCTAATAAATAAAACTATTATACATGAATTGATTCCAGTTTTTCCACATCCAACTAAGGAAAAATACAGTGTTAGAATTCTTCTAGGTTCAGCAATCATTGCACTATCAACGACGGTAAAAATGGAAGAGCAGTGATCTATAACACTTTCCTGCCCAAGGAAGAGGTGTTCGATATAAATGTGGTCATGAATTATTTAATTATTCTTCTTGATATCATTATCACCATGCCAAAAATAGGCATGTAGTTTGCTCCCCTTCAATTCCGGTCAAAATAATCCAGTATCTTCGAGCGGTATTGAAAATAATTTGAAGTGCTTTAATTATTCAAAACCCATTCGCCACGTTAAAATTACGTTGAAAATAATAAGACACCCGGCAACTACATCACTAATAATCTCAGCGGCTTGAACTACATCGAAAATAATCTAAAAACTTGACACGGAGTAGAAACTACGTAATATGAGGCCTCGAAGTCGCGATAAAATAATTTTGTTGCCTTCACACAAAGTCGAAAATAATTTGAAGGCTTCAAACCATGTCAAAAATAATCTAAAGCCAATAAAGCGCGCCACCGCCGTCCATCCTGGCTTCCCAGTCAATGAATTAATCACTAGGGATTCTTGAAGCCCTTCAACACGTTAGTCCAAATTTCTTCTCTGAAAATAAATACACTCTCCATTTTATCATCGACGAATTCCCTAATTTCCGCACCTCCCAAAGAGTTATAAATGAGTTCATAGCGTTTCTTTTGCACGGGATGCCTCGCTTTGAGTTCCAAATATAACCACTGAGAAGTTTTAAGAAGAAACTTAGGCAATTATGAAAATATTTCTAAATCATTTGCTAAAATCGTTTTGGTTCTACACCAAGTACAAATTGTGTGAAGTACCGTATTTTCGACGTGATGCGTATTACATTGAGAACCCTTTTCAAAATATAATTACCAATTACCTAATTAGCAACAAATCAAAAAGGTTGCGTGGAAATATAAATTTCAAATCATTTTATGCAGAAAATTGATGAAAATATTTTATGGCGTCAAGATGTTATATAATAAATATCGGTTTCGGATGACTCGCGTAAAATTTGTTCACCACGTTGAACCCATGAAAATTCTAGAAGCCTCATCGTACGAAGGAACCAGTTGAATTCCCGCAAAAAATATTTTATCCACTCGTTGATTTTACTTTAACCAGGCATGTAATCCATTTAAATATTTTAAGCAAGTGTCCTGTCAGCCGAGATAAACCTTGAGTTACGACATCAAACGCTCGTGTCTGAAGACTCATTTTAGGCAAGATTGTGTTGTGAGCAGAACTTTCTTTACTCAATCATACTTGTAGATCTAACATATGTAATAATACATTTTAACACGTTGCCTCCGATTGCCTGGCCGGTGTAAATCTTCACTTTGTACATATTATTAATAAAAGGCACTATAAAATTTACAGAACCTAACCTAAGTGGCCCACATACGTACCACTTCGGAGTCAACGTGTTAAAGAATGTAAAATAATTCAAATGGTGACTAATCAGCTTCAGAATACAACTAACAGTATTTTGAGTATCCAGGACACAGGCTCAATTAGGTAAATACTCGTCTGGCATCGTAGATGTGCGTACGATTTGTTGAATGACATCCAGTCTGACTGACATATCAGTCTCTGTAATCGCCATCAATGTTCGTTACTGTCCACAATCCTTTTATGAAGGCGAAGCTCATAACAGGTAATCAACAGCAATCACTAACTCATTTATAGCATGAGTTATATTTTTCGAGCATCATTACTACTTCTATAATTATGAGCATGAGGAGCTATGCGTTGTAGTAAAATTTTAATTAAAGTTTAAAAACCAACACAAGTGATTTCTTTTTTAGGCTAACTTGGTCACTCGCAGTTCTCTTTTGCTTATTGTATCATTGATTCAGTTCCTATTTACAGCTATTAATTTCATGTTTTTTAAACCATAAGCTTTTCATTAGCACAAACGGCTTGTTAATATTTTACAAGAATAGTCTGGTAAACATCAATATTCATACATGCGTCAATATTCAGGCAAGTATCAATAATTATTTAAAATAAACCAGGTATTTATCAGGAATGATTTTAACGACGGCAAAGTTTAATTTTAACAAATATGACCTAGAAAACAAACCATCAATACCAACATTTAAAAAGCAACATTCACACTACAAGTATTCACGCAGTCGCGTGTTAGAGCACCATAGTTTTCACTTCGTCTGACAGCAGCGCCAGAGACTCGAGTCATTGCAGTAGAATATGTAAATAAAACCTAAACATCCCACTGACCACAGCAAGAAAACCGTGCATTGCTCTTACAATCTCTTGGCAACCGTGAGGATTCTTTCAAGATGTACGATGCTCTTAAAATGCAAAAGTGTTTTTAATAATCACGCTAAAAATATAGAATTGGAATTGAAAGCGTGATTAAATCAGAATAGATCACAAAACTTATTTGCTTGGTCAAGAATTGATGACTATACTGATCCATGTGTGGTTAACCAAGAGTAAATAAATGGTCTTGAAATAATACGCCTGTTTGATTAACGTTCAGACACATAAATCATGACTAGCCAGCTGCTCTCAGAGCTATGCTGCACTCGGTCAAGATATACAACAATCATCCTAAATCAAGAGAAACAAGTGTTCGTTGAGGAAAGTTAAATGAAAGAACGTCATTTTAAAAACAACATGAGTTATGCTATTTGCTCCGATAGTGTAAATAGTGTCAGCAGGTTCTAATATTTTCAAGTAAACTTCATCAGATGTGCACAAAAAAGTATGCCAGCATTATGTTTTTAAGATGCTAGTCTAAGTTCAGTCTTGCTATTCGAAAAGCGACGTTTATTTTCGTTATCATTTTAACAGCTAAGTCTAAAGCCTTCGTTCTTATAGAGGTGTCAATTCGATACATAACTCGGTAAAACCCAAGCCTGTTCATACAGATGCCGTGCATTTTTGTCATTGAAATTTCTGTAACTCTCTATGCGGAGAAAATTTTCATGTGAAATGAAAATGAAATTAACATGCAAATTGCCAACAAATTTTATTATCTATGAGTGCGATGCAAGATTTTTTAGGATTTCTTCTAACCGTATTAGAATTAGGAGTTCAATTCAAAATATCCGATCTCTAGAAGCATGTAAATTTTTGATATTCTTAGTCGTAACAAACTTACATCACACAACTTGACCCATTTTTCAAGCGCATAAACTCTACCAAAATAGAAACCCTTATAAAGAAAAATAAAAACAGAAGCCCCTTATTATAATAAAGTTCGAGCGCAAGCTATTAAAACTCATCAACGCAATTTGAAGCCCCACAAAAATTCATCAAAAACTCCCTAAATGCAATCATTACGTCACTCGGGAACTCAACACAAAACAAGAGAAAATGTCACCTTGACCACGTCAGAATAATTAATGAAATACTGAGAGGCGTATTTTTTTTAACATCACCACGTTGCATACAGTTCCTCTTGAAATTGCGGTAGCCATTAATTCTAATTTTATGCAACTGAAATAATTAAATTCTTTTACTCTTGTATATGATTAACTTGATTTCTTTATTATAGTGGAAGGGTAGCATTAGAGTCACACATGACTGCCACAATGATGGTGTTTCTATCTACGGTGTCTCTTTTCATGACTCAATCGGGGTGTCTGTATTTCCATGTCTATTCGAGTCATTAGCCTATGTTCCATGTCTATTCGAGTCATTAGCCTATGTTCCATGTCTATTCAAGTCATTAGTCTATGTTCTATGTTTACTCAAGTCATTAGTCTATGTTCCATATCTATTCAAGTCATTAGTCTATGTTCTATGTTCACTCAAGTCATTAGTCTATGTTCCATGTCTATTCAAGTCATTAGACTATGTTCCTTGTTCATTCGTATCATTAGTCTATGTTCCATGTTTAATCACGTCATTAGTCTATGTTCCATGTCTATTCAAGTCATTAGTCTATGTTCCATGTCTATTCAAGTCATTAGTCTATGTTCCATGTTCATTCGTGTCATTAGTCTATGATACATGTCTATTCAAGTCATTAGTCTATGTTCTATGTTCACTCAAGTCATTAGTCTATGTTCCATGTCTATTCAAGTCATTAGCCTATGTTCCACGTCTATTCAAGTCATTAGCCTATGTTCCACGTCTATTCAAGTCATTAGTCTATGTTCAATGTCTATTCAAGTCATTAGTCTATGTTCAATGTCTATTCAAGTCATTAGCCTATGTTCCACGTCTATTCAAGTCATTAGTCTATGTTCAATGTCTACTCCTGTCATTAGTCTATGTTTCATGTCCATTCATGTCATTGGTTCATGTCCTATGTCTGTAGTCAAAGTCTATCTTAGTTATTGAAATTATGACTGTGTTGAAACAACATACCATCTGTCCTGGACGAGCTCCGTCATCAAATGTTCGAGGAGTTAAGTAAGTTGAAGTGTAAATTGTTAGTTCTATTTCATTAAGACAGGAGGAAATTTTTTCTTCCTGTGTGGCTCACTAACTTGAAGAAAGAGCAATTTTTAAATGATTCATCAACGTCATCCATTCAGTATTAAAAATATATGTTCAATATAATCAGCCATCCGATAAACTTGAGACTGAAGTTCAAATAACGATTCCCATTCCCTGTGAGGAAGAAAATATATTTGGCCACACGAAAAAAGCAGTCACAAAACGGTTCGGACAATTGTATCAACATTGAGTATTGACACATACAAGTTCTGTCATGATGCTGATGCCAGTCATATGATATTTTTAATATACAATTTTCACGTAATTTCATAATTCTTGAGCTCTGTTTGTTGCCAAAGTTGCTGGAGCGTATTTTCAGGGGCGGTTGGTTACAGACATGCTGTAGTAGAGCGTCCACAGAAATAGGTTGCTTTTACTTTGAAATCTTCAGTAGCGCAGAGTGACTTCACTTCGAACTTTAGTAACTGGTTACGGCGACACGAGCTATTAAAGCCTGTTAAAGAAACACATTAAGAGGAAAACATGACTTCCTAATAGTAATCTTTCGGCTAGACAAAGTATCGTGGAAGTACTGGTTTGGATCCATGTATAAGAATGGATAAATAATATAATAAAAAGCATGAAGCCACGTAAATCTAACTCAAAAAAATTCCAAATTTTAAACCATCGTCAGCTGTCTGAAATAAATATTCATACAAGGATTTCACGTGAAACCAAAGAAGAGAATCACAATCAATATTTTTATTGGATCAGGCAAACGAATTCGAAAGCAATTTTGAGCTCCCTTTTCAAAGGATTTCTGGCTCTCTGACGAGGGTAAAAGCATTTGTCTCCTCGGTACCATTCCTGTAACTCTGCAGCAGTCCTGATCACATGAGGATAGCAAAAAGTTAAAGTTTGACTAAGAACATGTTCCATATTTTTCGACTCCATCATTTTGATTGTTCATTTTTAGCATCTGAATGCATTTGTTTATATCCAATTCGAGTAAAAATTGTCATTTTTAGCATCTGAACACTGGTTTATACCCAATTTAAGTCAAAATAGGTGTCATTTTAAACCATGAGGCATGTCTTCTAAATTACTAACGCGATAATGAACAAAACTCCCCTTGCTAATCTATGGTAGACAATTATGATAATTGATGCCCACAATGAGTTTCGTAGTTTTTAATATTTCTTCCAGAGATTTTTTCAAACCAATTTATCACGCAGTCAAAGCCTGATAACACTTTAAGAGTTTACAAGGCAATCTGTCCTCGGGATTGTTCAGCACGTTTTCGTGAGCAATTAATGTCTAGTCTTTTTTCATTTCTGGTTCAAAAAATATAATGGGTCGAGCAGAAGCGATCACAAGGAGCCCAAAAAATGTTTCGATAATAGAGACACAACAAAGGGTAATCCTGCTGATTCTATGGCTCGAAGTTTAGGTCAATTGTTGGCTCCATGAATTATTTTTTAAATCTGACCAAGTTTTTCTGAAGTCTGTAACCAGAGGGATCATCGTGGAAAAAAGCGCAGACTAATTGGAAAACTTGGAAAAACAATTTCAAAAATATTTACTCGGCTGGGCTCCCGCAAACACCAAATTTGAGTTGAAATAAGAGTGCAGAAAACTTGCCTCGCACAAATGTCCAGATAAAAGTTCTTGGACACCAAAACACAAACAATTACGCTCGGCGGACTGGGCGAACAAAAATATGAAAATAAATAGAGCTTTTGTGATTTGTTCCGCTGAAAACCATAACGCAGCTAGATGGCATGTTTGCTGGGCTAAAAAAGAGTTTACAACAGAGATCGTCAGAAGATTTCAGGCGACATGGAGGAGGCGGAAGGGTCATGAAGGTTGCTGAAATTATCGCCGCAAAATTTTAGGCCTTTTTTGAGTCCACTGATAGTGTTAGGATCACATCTGTAGAAAACTGTAAGCTTCTAGAATCTACCCTCATTTTTATAGGGCATGTGCGGCCAACATATCGTGTTCATGCACGACAACTCGCCAGCTCACCTGACCTGAAACGAGTCACAACGAGGCAAACACGAGTTTCTTTTAATATAAAGAGTTGAAAAATAACAACTTAATGATTTGATCACGAATGTCTTCGAAGCTTTACCCGATAGGAAACTCGAGTAAAATTACGAAATCGGATGACAGTTCTAATCCAAGGGTAAGTTGGGGATGGCACTACATCATTCCACCAAAGCTATGCCCGATTGCATCTCATTCCATGATCGGATTGGTCACTGATTTCTGTCAAATTTGAAAGACCTGAGAACTCAAGAGAAATTTGCTACGTGAATACAAGAAACGAATGAGACAATTCAAAGAAACATAATGGGGAAGCTAGAGTAAAAATGTCCGCAGTTTCAAGCGAAAAACGATCGCCAAGCAACTTTACAAATTGTTGGAAATTTATTTTCGTTTCATGGAAATCTATGAACTTTATTTTAAGCAAATTTAAATGAATTTGTTTACCCTCTTCTTGCATTTAGGTTAATTTTAACTACATCATATGATTCATTAAAAAATATTTTTAGCATACGATAGAAAACAAATTCATGCGTAAAATAAGACAAACTGCCATAAAATCTATTCATTAATTACCGAGTTATTTACATTCCGAGTCAAAGTTTTAATTCTTGTGGCACACCCTGTGTAAATCATGCTGGACTTACTAGTAACAGATTTTAAAACACATATTAGGATGCATGAAAAAGGATTTGAAGACTTCTTCCAGAATAAATATTTGCTGCGTAAAGAATATTGTCAAGGATATACAGCTGAGTGCGAGGGATGAGTATCAACTCATCCCTCGCAAACCTAAGCTCCAGAGCTACAGTCATTTCAATTCCACAATCTGGTATGCAGAAATAATTCATCCCACTATATAATAATACACAGTTTGTTGCTTGCTTGCTTGGTCCGTCTTTCTGTCACGCTCTTAAGGATTTACATAGGAGGTGGTGGTGGTGGTCGGTACCAATAGAAAAGATTTGAGAGAGAGTTTGGCACAGGGTGTGCCTAAGTAAAGAGGTGAAACGGAGGGGATATTAGGAGGGAAATAGAAATGAGCGCTCTGCGCACATGTATTGAGTGGTGGGGGTTTGTCATTGGGGTTTGTTCTTGTAGGTGGTACATAGGAGGAAATTTGGTCTGGTATACATGTATTGTAAGCATTGTATTGTGGATACCAAAGTCACATCCTTCAATGTGGAAACTCCTTCGCAAAGCCCGCGTCCACTGACAAATTAAACGAAATAATTCAGTAAAAAACACGTAAATTTTCACGCGTGGATCTACTAGTAAATAAATAAACTTTATTCACACAGCGTCTCTCACTGGTCAAGAAAGTCTAACATCTATCATTTCATGTATGAGAACAAGCTTAGGAAATAAAGCTCTGTCATTAGATGTGGACTCAAGAATATGTCAAGAACTGAATGATCCACAAGAAACGGCAGATCACCACAAAACCTACAGGAATACATCAGGATAATACTGACATTACTGGGAGTATTCTCGTATCGAGGATACCAACTAATTGAAATATCTACCTACTGATAAAAACGTTCCACAGACATCGACCGCTCGATCTTTATAATTAACTAGTGCAATGTGTACCCGCAAAATTCAGGATCTATGAAGTAAAATACATTTTTCATTTTTAACCGTGGTATTATCAAAATCTGAATATTTTTCATGAATGTATACAGAACTTCCATTTTCTATTTTATCTACCAATAACAGGGGGGAGTGGGAGAAGAAAGCTAATAAGGGATAAAATGGCGTGTTTTATAGTGATCCGGTGCCTTTGGTACCGACAATACAATGCATTGTATTGTCTAGTGAAATGTGTACCAGTTAACTTTGCCACACGAGCAGCATTGCTTCGTTTTGCCATTTCGCATTGTTCGTCCGATAGTCTTCGGCGTCTTTCTTGCTGTCAAAGTCTTGCTGCTTCTCTCTTACGGTTGGACACGTTTCTATCCATGTTGGCCTTTTTTGCCGGAATTTTATTCTGAAATATCCTCTATTATCTCTTTGAAGCTTTTCAAGAAAATGCCAATTCCGAAAACAATAACTCAATTTCCAAAATCTTTGGCCTTATACTAAGTGGTAGCCAGGTTACTGGTCAAACTAATTTAAAACATTTCTTTTCGCATTATCAATTAAAAATATCAAAGCATCATATCAAGAAAATGTCTATTTTTAACAATAAACTGATTGTGTATTCTGGATACCATAATGCATGTGAAAGGGAATTGAATTGCCACAGAAAAATAATCCAATAGGATGATTTCTTGCATTTCTTAAGCTTTATCCTTGTTGCTATCAAAGCTATTAATTAGAAGAGTGTGACACACAGACAGACCGACGGACGCGGCTCTTATTATAGTATAGATATCAATATCAATTGGAGTCAAACCTCATTCATTTCAACTCTCCTAGCTTTTGTCTATGTATTGTGGTTATATGATCTCTGTCACTCAAATCTGACATATGATATTATTCAATGGAAGCACTATTTTTACTGCCGTCCACATCAGAGACCGCGTTCAGACTCTCAATGTCTGCATAATTAGGCTAGCTGATATTCTTCTTCCTCTTTGACGGATTAATTTACTTCACTTCTGTTAATTTCTCGAGAGTAAAGGCCTATGCTTTGTTTACCGCCCTAATGAAGAGGTGGATTCATCCCAAATTCATTTCATAAGTTAAACGAAAATATCGTCTACGGAGCCAGACATTAATTATCATATGATTGTAGTCCTGTACATACATGCATGCAGGGCTGCAAGTTAATTGCTTGCAAATTGGTTTTCAGTATTTTCGCGCGTGCTGTTATCACAGGTGGACTCCATAAAGACGAGCTGTTCATGGAACATCAGAAACACAGCACGACAGCGTCCAGAACTAAGTGCTGGGATCTACAGGTTCAATAGACTAGTTGTGAGGGAAGGTCTTCAATGCACACAGTCCCCTGGAAGTGATTGCGATCGTCCTATTGGACAACAATTTCCCCTGAAGCTTTCTCATTGGCTGGAGTTTGAGGAAGACTATCTGTAACGAGTCCAGGAAATGATGTGCCTACAAGAAGCTGCTACTTCATACATGGTACCAAGATCTCAAATCTAAAAAGCATTTGTAAACAAATCAAATGTAACTATGAAGTGGTCAAATTCCTATTGAATTCATAAAAAAATTATCAACTGAATTAAATCTATGACGGATTCTGACAACGGTACTTGAAAATCTTAATTTTGTGAAGAAACATCGGTGCTTTTTGAAAGTTTTCCGCAATGCGAAATTACTGCACGGCTAATTGGACTCATAATAACACACGATATGGCTTCACAGAACACGTCTATTGTTAACATTCGAAATGTAAACTTCGTTTGAATAATAAAATAAAGTTTCATTCCATCCTAGGTTATTGAACATTTCTTTTATAATTGAATGTTTATCCATGTTTTTGTTTTAATTTCTCTAAATTAACAAACTGAGAACCGTAGTTATTGCAAACCTTTCAACTTTTACACACATCAGTGGCCAATCCAATCATGAAATGAGATACAAAATTAAATTAATGAAGCCCAATGTAAAGCTCGGATGTGTTCAGTAGTACACGCAAAAGCTCTCTATTTTAACCTTCATTTTTTACTGAGAGATGACAAATGGAAAACAAAATCCATTAATGCAGGATCAACTCTGAGTGTAAATGATAGCCCACAAGAAGGAATGATTTTATTGCGATAATAAAAAATACTCAATGAAAATATGCTTCTAATACTCGAGAGTAATGTAGTTCTGAAGTCTAAATAATTTTTTTTAATATCTAGGTTTGAACACCAGGAATATCCTGCAAATAAGACGCATCCTATAAATGAACTCCCGTGTAATTTTCAATATGGCATATTCTGGAGAATATTCTTGTTTAAACTCACCAGAACTGGTATTAAGTATTAATAAGTATTAACTTGACGTCCACGGTTAGTACAGCAGCGTAAGGATCGAAGTAATACCATGGTAACATCTATAAGAAATAACATCAGATACAAAAAATAAAAAATAAAATTCCCTAAAAAAATTTTTTACTGATCGTTAATAATATACTCAGTAAATAACTCAGTTTAAGATTATATAAATGGCTTCAAAATATTATAAAAATGAGATAAATACTGATAAAAAAGGGATCAGTTTCCAGTGAGTGGTGACAACTTATCCTAAACCAAGCGCATAATATTATACAACTTTATGATGATGAATGAGGCGTTGCGTGCCACAAGGGCGATGAGGCGAAAAATAAGCTTTGAGCAATCGCCATACAAATTTTACCAAAAGGATATTGCCATGACATAATTAAACATGTACATATTAACGTAATTTGGGTCTCATTAGCCAACGGGACCAAAAAATCAAGGTCGGCTGAGAGGTTTCGGTACTAAAGAAAACGGATTTTTTTAACCGGTGGCGTCTTCGCCCTTATGGAACGGAGTACCTCAGATAATCAGGAGTGCAATCTGGAAATGAACTCGTGTAGCAGCCTGAAACGCTAGATCACAAAGTTTTTTTATGAAATTTGTTTCAGTTCTGAGTTTAGTCAAAGTGAACATCAGATCAATTTTTTCGACAGGAAGACTCCCGCTCCTAATCCTGATTGAACCGAATTTTTGAAGTCGATTTACAACGAAGAGCATGGCTCATAGTCTTTAAATCTCAGCTTTGACACATCACTGAAATGAACCAAAGAATAAATCCTTCATTTATTGTCAATTTAATTCCGACTCTACGTACACCCGTCACCACATTCTGCCGAATAGAACACTGCAGTAAGCAAATGTCATCGAAGTTTGGCGGTAGAAAGTACCGCGATCACGTAATATTAAAATCTCGTCGCTTTCGTTCCAATTTTCTTTGAAGAAAAAGCTGCTAAATGAATCAAATACGATCAACGGTTACTTGCGATGAACATGAAGCTCGCACTGCTTCTAAAAAGTTGGACTGGTTTAGAGGTTCAAAGTTCCGCCTTTACGACCACAATTCAAACCTTCTCTCCTCTAGGTTGTAAACTGGATGCATGCTGTCAGAAGCGTATGTGGAGTATTTCTACTCGCATTTTTTGCATGCTGTCAGAAGCATAAGTACCGTATTTCTACTCGCATTTTTTTGCATGCTGTCATAAGCGTATGTGCCGTATTTCTACTCGCATTTTTTGCATGCTGTCAAAAGCGTATGTGCCGTATTTCTACTCGCATTTTTTGCATGCTATCAGAAGCGTATGTGCCGAATTTCTACTCGCATTTTTCGCTGCGTAGGGCAGACGTGCTCTCTTTATCGCATTTGCTTGCCCCACAAACTGAAGACATTCGAGCGTTGAGGCACAGACTTCATCTGCAGAGCAAATGCGCTCAAGGGAAGAAGGTCCGCGCATCTGAGACGAGCTTTACGTGCTGCAGTCGCCTTCGACTTTCTCAGAACTTGAAATTTTAAGGAAAAAGTATCTCTCTTCCTTTCTTTCGGGTCTTAGGAATGAGTCTCTAGAAGAGCATTGTGCCTTGAAGGGGGGAGGCATCTTAGTGAAAATGGTAACAATTTTCGATTTTCGGTTTTTGAGTTGTGATTCTTATGGTAGCAAAAAAAGGGGCACGATCGTTTGTAGATATTGATTTTCTCTTTTCAAAACTCTATTTACTTTTGTTCTAGCATGAAAACTGTAAGAAGAGATTGATTTGGGTCCAAAATACAAAAAAAAATACCTTATTTACCCTTGAAATCGCCATTATTTCGAAGAAATGAGAAAAAGTACATGAATAAACTGATGACTGATCAGTGAGTGCGAAAATCTAATGTTCTCTTAGATATCAGAACTTATTGATATACTATTTTCAAATATTGCCGAGCCTTTTCTCGATGCCCTGTTACAATATTTTTGCTGCACACAACCATTAATAAGAACTGGTGAACTGTAAATACTGTACATATTCATTGCGTTCACACTAGTATGTACAAGTATGTATATTATCTTTACTCGTTAAGAGTAGCCAGTACATATGCAAGTATTCCTTTAGTGAGTATGCAAGTTCATACAACATGCAAGTACAGTATGCAAGTTCATACAACATGCAAGTACAGTATGCAAGTTCATACAACATGCAAGTACAGTATGCAAGTTCATACAACAGGAAGGCGTTCCAGTTCTCAGTACCCACAGTATTACAAAAAAGTATTCTTTTGACATCAAACAGCGGTATTGTTGAATTTAATAATTTCAATATAAGAGAATTTATTGGCATACTTTTAGTGTTGCACGTTGAAAACACAAGTAGTTACTGTCAGACATTTTTAATTTAAATGAACAGCTTAATGAAACTGATAAAATTTACAAACAAAGTTAATAGAAGTGAAACCTGAAGTACCTGAAGCTCCTGGTCAATATTCACAAGCGAGCGCTGTTCTAAACCTCACACAAACTGTAAGGATGATGATTTAACTTTCTATCTACACTGATAGTGTGGTCCTTATTCTTTTCACACATTTAAAACATCCCAGGGTTTACAAATGTTTGTTTTCAGGTAGAAAAAGTGTGTCTGAATAATTAAAACCATCAGACAATTATTCAAACAGCGCTGATAAATTCAAATACTATATATCTAACATTTCTAAAAAGCTGGAGGCTTCTGTAGATACATATTTGAATTAGATAATTAATCCTAACCCTAATTAAGTGCAAAATTGGATCAAGCATACAACTCGTTAGGCACGCTCATTATTACATACAGTAATATTTGCACGAGTTGAACGAAATGCTGTTCTGTTTTGCATATTTTTTTCTAAATATCTAGATTAAATGGTATTCCAAGATACAAACCACTATGATATACAAGATACAAAAGTTCTTTTTTGAATCGGGAAGACTGAAATTCTTCACGTATCGCATGAAAAATAACATTTTTGGGTCTTCCGTAAGTTCTTATCATCATGCTACTATTCTGCATTCACCGTGCACATACAACCGTGTCCACGAGTTTATGAGCAGCTGCAATACGTGTCGAAGTAAGAATTTTGTAGCAAAAAAGTGAATATTAAGAAGGATATTGAATTGTTTCGACTCAGATTCTAGAATCTTCAGGAGCCAGAAAATGTGTTTGTGATTGCGCTTTGCCTGGTCTGAATGAGGGTAACGTTCTCTCACGTGAGTTATAGGAACTCGATGACATGATAAAATGAAACATAAAATCGGATAAGCCTCCAGCTTCGGGCACTGAAATGTTTCATGGCTGCTTCCGCTGTTGAACATATCGACAAGAAAACCCCCACTTTTCTTCGTTCACAGCAGGCAAAATATCAGAAACCAAAATAAAACCCGATTTCCCACTGCAATTTGTTCCTAGGGCTAACACAAGCAGAGAAAGAGCTATGGCGTAAACACCAATGCTGTCCTGCTTCAGTTTTCTGTAATTTAACTTTCAGTGCACTGCTGTGGAAGTCCCCTCTCTAGCTTTTGGTTTTTAATATAAACGCCGAGGATTAATGGAAAATTTCCTATCTTGAGAGAGAGGTGAACTTACAGAGTCGTTCCTCTTTACAATCTGCGGACCCTTAGCTTGCACTGAAGTCAGTAGCGAAGATAGAATAGAATAGAATGAGGCTATAGGAACGAACCTTTTGGCCCATTCTTGGGTCGGATAATTACTTCGATAATTATTCGGTTGTTTACCCAAGTCCCATGCCGTATTTCTAGCCGCGTCAACCATGTCGGCAGCGGGATTCGAACCCGGGTCTTTCCGCTCGCAAGCAGATCCGCTCACCAGTCGACCAAGCTGGTGATAGATAGATAGAAGATGAGGTGAAACCAGCACTCAATATTACGTTATTATGTACCACAATGTTGAGTTACTTTTAGCATTTGAAGCACAACTTCTAATCCTAAGAGAGTTGATCAGCGTTTTGAGAGGGTCATAACAATCATCAACGCTATTTAATAAACGCCAGGTGTCTCCTTAAATAAATAAATTTATACATTTTTAATGCGTGATTTCTCCTACGTTATTACAATGGGAATCTCCCTTAAATACTGGTAGTTAAATCCGTATACTTTCCGGTACATAGCTTTTTAACCGATAGAGTTAAATCCATCAACTTTTTGATTAGGTCCGAGAATCTGTTGCTTTCAATTTTTCCTTCAAAAGCATGATAATTGAAACTCGTTATTTTTAGCGGGTATACACACTAGTATGAAATGAAAATCATCGATGGAAGCTCTCTGATGTACGACATGTACAGAACACCACCCAGTGAGTCCTCCTGGATTGTAATTTACCTTGCGTTTCATGATGAATTATTGTAAATCCGCAGAAACGTCAAAATTTCTCTAGAATTGTTTCGTTTATAAAGTAATCGAATTAAATATTATGCTATGTCCCCAGCAAACATTTGCGAAATTATTTGAGTTCAAAGCACAGATTCCTATTTTCACGGAAAGTGTTTCATCCAGTGAAATTGAAGCAGAAAAAGTTTTCAAAATACTGTACATGTTTGATCAATAGTATTTATAATTGAATTTTAAGTCAATGTAAAGAAGTTTCGATTCATGTCTTAAATACTACACCGGTTAAGCCAGTAGAGGCTATTTTTCATCGAAATAATACGAAAACTTTTCTAGTTAGCTATATCTTACGTATGCTATTTTCATGAAATAAGGCAAAAAATAATGTTCAAAAAGCCACAAAGTCTGTCTCATTTGTTGCGTAATCGTAACAGCCGGTGACACGTCGCTCACTGGCGGTCTGATATTTTAGGAACAAATGTACATCTCTAGCTGCCTAGCACGAAACCTCCAATAATGAACTACTGCACTAAACGACAAAGCTTTGTTAATAGCAGACCAAGAAACATCAATTCCCTCATACCTCATCAGTGATGAGCAAAATGTACTACGTCTTTACATCGCGAGTACACTGTACTTTTTGGTGGCGGAAAAGTACGAAAGGATTGCCGTCAGTCTGTCCCACAAGTTAACAGGAACTTTCAAAAGTTTCATCACAGACTGAAAGTCTGTACTTTCCATTTTACTTCCCTGGCTCATCACTCTTCATCAAAGACCAGCGCACTTAGCATACAAACATTTCTATTGCAGTTCCCTAAATCCATTAAGCCTCTATAAAAAATTTATGACAGACACCACTCTTAAATTATTTAGACGAATCCCTGAAGAATGAGCTCCTTCATAAATAGACATTTGGAAATGATGAAATCCCGTACAGAATCCGCGCTTCTTGTTTGCTTGAATAAATTGCTTACCCTCGAGCAAAGCGAGCGCTCGACCACTGGTTGCCTTTCATTTTTTGATCTCTCAGCTCACGCGAATAGAATTATACGTTCACTGAGTTTCAGCAATTATCATAAAACAATGGTGAAATTTTTTCTTTCAGGAGGGTACTACTACAAATAGTACATTGAGAAGATATCGCAAGATTAATTCGATATTTTGTTGAATCAAAATATGGCTTCAGATAAAAGAGTCTGAACATTATAACTGATTTTTACAGAATTAATTGGATTAAAAGCACGATAAATAGTTCAGCTGTTTTACCGCTTGAATATCTTCACCAGAATGGCTAAAAAAGCTGGTAGGAGAATAATTTTATACTGAAAGAAAAGGGTTTATAACTTTGCTAATTTATACTCAGGGCCTATTTCTAAAAAAATTTCTCCCGTAAATGATTGGGAAAAATAACATATTGAACTTTTCTTTTATTTCACTATATAATAAAACACAGTTTGTTGCTTCCTTGATTGATTGCTTGCTTCGTCCGTCTCTCTGTGACGCTCTTAAGGGTTTAGATAGGAGGAAATTCGGTAGGGTATACATGTATTGTAAGCATTGTATTGTGGATACCAAAAGGCACATCCTTCAATGTGGAAACTCCTTCGCAAAGCCCGCGTCCACTGGGAAATCAAACGAAAAAAATCAGCAAAAAACCACGTGAATTTTCACGTGTGGGTCTACTAGTAAATACGAATTACGAGATGTGTTTGAAAATATGAAAATCAGCTTTACCTACCCGGTACTTACCTCGAAATAACTAGCTAATTCCATTTCACTATATAATAATACACAGTTTGTTGCTTGCTTGCGTGGTCCGTCTCTCTGTTACGCCCTTAAGGATTTAGATAGGAGAAAATTCGGTATGTATTGTAAGCATTGTATTGTGAATACCAAAGGCACATCCTTCAATGTGGAAGCTCCTTCACAAAGCCCGCGTCCACTGACAAATCAAACGAAAAAATAATTGACAAACACGTGAATTTTCCCGTGTGGGTTTACTAGCTTATCATATAATCTTTGTCAGGTTTCTTGCAGCTCCCTCTCTCTCTTTGAATACAGTATGGTCTATCTACAGATAGTGCTATTAAAATAATTCATAAAAATTATTTAATCGCTATATTCTAATAACAAGCGAGTGGCAATGATACGGCTAATGTTGAACTTCAGTGTTCATTGCTTCATCTGTTCAAATGCCCTACAAGTAAATGCTTGCATAATTCTGCGATTTTCTTGGGTATGCAGCTTGTGAGCGCTACATTTGAGGTCTGAAAATTAACTAGCTGGTTCTATAGTTTAAGCACACGTTTGCAGCATGCTTAATGTGAGATCTTAGATTTTGTTCCAAAAATTCTTCACTGTCTTTGAGTTTTATAATGCCACAAATTTTTCACCAGTAGGAACCTGAAGTCGAACTGAAACTGTTTCGTTTAATCTCTTCACAATTCTATCAAATGCCAGAATATGTAACGTCTGAAGTGGATGGTGGGGGAAAATTTCATCATTAATGCCCTATGGACCTGTTTGATGTTCTGGAGCTGCATGAATATGAAGATAAACAACAACTGTTGCTCACTGAATGGAAAATTTTGTTTGAAATGACGACTGGGGCCTGATTAATGTCTGATATCTATGGTAGCATAGCTACCCTTGTTTCAATACAATATAGTGACGATTAAATACTTTAAGAATTACTGTTTTAATATCACTACCTGTAAATTATACTTTGAGTACTATTGAATTTCAAGGGAGTGAATAGAATAGAATAGAATAAGGCAATAGAAACAAACCATTTAGCCCATTCTTGGGTTGATACCCAAGTCTCATGACGTCTAAAGTAAGAACATCAATCACGCACCGGCATCTTAATTCCGTGCAACTCATGACCGTGCAACTCATAGGACCGTGCAACTCATTCAGGCTCGGCTGATGCGACTCGGTATGCGCGTCTTGTTATTGAAAAATAGAGTGCACCGCCATTTAATCTAATGCAAGACTTATAAATGGAGTGCATATAAATAGGGAACATTCTGAGCTAACTATCTCCAGGTATATTCAAAGAAACGGGCTTTTCATTACACGAAAGCGACGCTGCTGAAGCGGTAGCCTGCCCCTGTTCAACCAAGACAAGTTTGATCCCTCGACGCTACTTGAAACTAGTCGAGATCGATGCGAAGTCCAGCAAAACGTGCTCACCCCATTGCTGAACGGTGTCACAGATTTGGCACGTGTCGGTTTTGTGTCACATGTGACACACGACTCACATTCCCCACGCAATCTTTGGTTACACATGGCAGATATTAACATGTATAAAACTATTAATTTTATTTCGTTGAAAAGTCTATATTTTGATGAGAAGATACTTGATACAAACCGTAAATATCACAGTATCTTTCCTGTCACATTGAAATAAGTCATACTGTAAAGATTAACTCTCCCCTCAATGGTGGAAGTTGTAAGAGTGGCACACGGCTGGAATGATAGTTTATATCAAGGTGAGGACAGGCAAACAGTAGTAATGCTATTAATACAGGTGCACTCAACAGCTGCACGGTCGCAGGATAGCCAAAATTAGCAAAATAGTTTCTGTTGAAAGCACTGTTCCCTATTTTTATGGTTCATCTAAAATCTATTTTCATTTAAAATAGAAGCAGCAGTCTGACAGTTCTTCCTCGTTTCTCCGTCGGGCAGGACCCAAAATATTATAATTGTGTCTTCTTGAACGCCAATTTCTGTTACCCAGAAAGCGCCAACGCCAACAAATAACTTGATTACAAGCGTTGCTATAGTTAGTTCTATAAACTAAACATTTTATGGATTTCCGTGACGAAAAATTTACCTAACCATGTAAAAGTACTTGTCGATCTAAGTTGTTCATTCAAAATAAATTCTCTCAAGATGTTTCAGAATCTGCTTTACCTTACTTTTTGAAGCTAACACAATGTCATATTCATGTTACACTAAGCGCTATTAAGTTTTTTCTGAAGCTACTGCCATGTCGCGCTTATTTTCTGCTCAACTTCGTGATGTAGCAGAGCTGATCTTGTAATTAATTTTAAAATTGCTGTTGCAACTCATAAGACCGGAACATTCAGGCTCGGCTGATGCGACTCGGTGTGCGCGTCATGGTGTTGAAAAATAGAATGCCCCGCCATTTAATCTGATGCAAGACTGTTATAAATGGAGTGCATATAAATAGGGAACATTCCGGGCTAAGAGCCGCCATTACCCGACTTGATAAGTACCATTTCAAGAGGACGAACGGCATGGTGGCTGGTGAGCCTGACGGCCGCCATCTTTGCTACAAGAATATCATTATTGAAAGTCATCAAGCAGAAGGTGAGAAGCGAGCTGCAATGACGCAGTTGTGTCGCCTTCGTTCCAAAAGGCAGGACTTGTAATTTTTAAAACGGGAAATTCCAAAAATTTCCATGACTCACAATTGATAATTTTTAATAAATTTTTTCTTATCGAGGAGTTGAACACAATTTGCATATCATAGAGGCTCATGGTCATCCTTTTTACAATAATCTAAAATTATCCCTGACTTCTACCAAAAATGAAGACACTTCATGTGAACTCCATGGAAACTCCAAATTCAGGTGTGCAAGATTCAATTCAACTCATGCTAGGGGAAAGCAAAAACTTCCTGAAGAGAGACGTGCACACATGAACCGCAATTATTGAGCGCCCCTGACCAAAGAAATAATTCCCAGCTGCGAGAATCCGATCCGTAAAAAGAGGCGTCTAGTATATGAGAGAATACCAGTTCAGAGCACCTGGTTTACTTCAGCTCCGAAATAGTCTATGGAAGCTCCAGAAAAATGGTTACGAATGAAATTAATTACTAAGGATCTCAATTTACGTGCATTCAAGTTACAGTGCCAGTGTCAACGACAATACCTTAACACGTTAACCGCCACATGTACCACCGGTGGTACATTTGAGGATTTCACTTACCGCCGCATGTACCACCGGTGGTACATTTCCAAATTTTTAATATTTTCAAAAATTAATTTAAAATATTTACGGAAGGTTAAATGATAAAGTCGTAAAATGGTAAAGTCGTGGCGGTAGTGACAAATCTCTGATATCAGGCATGGCGGTTAACGTGTTAACAGTTGCTCGTATCAGTTGAATACTTCTAAAAAGTTGTTCTGAGTGTAGGTACTACTTTTGTCCTTTACTACATTGTTGGAATGACTGGATAAATTCGCTCATACGACAAGAAAAATATCCCATACTTGTAAAACACACAAGGAGTATAAATCAATTTCATTTCAGCAGTAAATTTTAGAAAATGTACAAGCTCGTAGTCGATTGAAATCAAACTGAAGCCTTTAGTCATTAAGGACATACCTCATGCTATTAAAGAATTGTTTTTCTATTATTAACATTCAATTGTAACTTAAAACTACGAAAAAAAAACAGAGTATGAATATTGTTTCAATAAAAATTATATTATCACAAATCTTTACGTATAATAAGATCTCATGTGTATATACAGGGTGGCGCATAAGTAACGCACCCTTTAAAAAAATTAATAAATAAACTATGAAAGGTATAACGATGGGGATAATTACGACATGTCGTATCCATAATTACACGTTGTATCCTGTCTACAGATACCCAGTGTATATTGCGGTAATACTTTACTTATTATTAATTTTTTAAAAGAGTGCGTTACTTATGCGCCACCCTGTACACATATTTCAAGTCCCCCCTGACTGCGACTTAGATAGGGGGAATTAATTGGAAACGAGCAATGAAATAGAAGGGGGAATTAATTGGAAACGAGGCATTACTAAGGAGCTGAAATAAAGTGTTTATCTTAGGCTAAGTATTGACTTCTGAATGGAATGGTATACATGTACATATTGTAAGCATTGTATTGTGGATACTAAAGGCACAACATTATTATAAAATACGCCATTTATTCCGTTATTAGCGTTCTTCTCCTTCAATGTGGATACTCCTTCGCAAAACCTGCGTCTACTGGTAAATCAAACGAAAAAATTCAGTAAAAAAGACGAACTTTTACATGTGGGTCTACTAGCTGTAATATAATTGCGATAAGTTCAACTGAATTCACAGAATATAATCATGACCCATTTACTAATCAGGAATCCTTTAAATATAACGTCAAACAAATAAACGAACTTAATTAAAAAACTCACGAAAAACACTCAAAATGAGCTGCTGTAGTGTAGAAAGAACGCAAGAATGACAGAGCGAGCACCTGCATAATTTTCACTAGTTTGAGAAATTTAAAAAGTAGTTTACCGTCTATGAGTCTGTGAATTCTCGCTGCAGCTTGCCGGGCAACACAAACACAACACCACAGCTGTTCACGTAGACCTGGAGATGGTGTTTCCCCTCACTGACTCCTACGCCAAGAATATGAGGGGACACACGCACAGATAATGCTAATATAAACGCAGCACCAGCGAGGGAACGTAGTCCAAAATGACGGTAGCAGTTGTTCCGTGTTGCCAGATTAGTACTGCATGTACGCATCTTTTAGATGTGCTCAAATTAATACACAGAACATGCATGTCATTTATTGTGATCTCAGAGAGAAGAAATTAATGAAAAGTTGTAGGGCAAGGAGAATTGGCAGATCATAATTGTGTGTTTGAATCGTCTAGTTGAGTTATAATTAATACATATCCCATACATACAGGTTGTCTTTTGTCATATCAGTGAGTAGAAACAAAAAGAAATATATAATAGATGCGCCATAAGCGACAACAGATGCGATCATTGCTTCACGATAAATATTTCCTACTGGCCAATATTCCCTGGTAGCTAATGAAACTTACTGGTCATTGTATTACTTTACTGGCCAATATTACCTACTGGCTAATGAAACTTACTGGTCATTGTATACTTTACTGGCCAATATTCCCTTTGGACTATATTCCATTTACATGGTATGCAAAATTCCTCACATCTCTCCTAATACATATCGTCGAGTTCGTTCATTGTTTTAAAGTCATATTTATAATATCGCCGTTGAGACAATGGATTTCATTGAATATTAAAACTGTTTCTGATCCTGAAACTTTACAATGTATTGTAGCAAGATAAAGAAAGTGCGTTTGCTTACGCGTGCTCGGGAGTAGACCTTGGAAACTGAAAGACATTACTAGCCAAATTTATGATGAATCCTTAAATAGAGGCTTGTGTAGATCGCATAAAAAACATACTATACTTCCAGGTGGTGCATCATTTAAATTAAAGAATAATTTACACGGGCATAGACATGGAGTAAATGAAAAATACAAGTGAAAAGAATACGTAAAGAAAGATGCAACGCCAGCTCCGACAGAATACGACAGATCACAGCTCAGAAGAAAATGTTAAGGTCTGATTGCCAGTTAAATCATGTGCTACATGAAGACGACAACCGCAGGCACGACGTAATACAACTGGACCGTGAGCTCCAAGCAATTCTTTCCTTGAGTCTTCCGAATTTTATAGGCAAGTGTGCTGCGTCTTGCACACTTATTTACGTGTCGAGGAATTGCACTGGGAATACACTAGTGTACTTGGGGCTCGTTACGTGAGATGGTAACACGTCTTATATTTCTATACTGAACTTTCATTCAAATACAATTAAAAACTACCTGTAGAACGAAAAAAGACGGATAAATATTGCAAATCTACGGCGTAGCCCTTTGCTGTATTCTGCCGTGTGATCGCGAACTTGAAACTTGAATCAAGGCCTGAAACTCGAAAATTCTGCAGCAGCAAACAGCGCGTGCATTGTGGAGTGGCTGGGAACATACACATTTTATGATCAGTTTTCCTTGCAAGTCGATAAACATTTACTGGATCACTATATTGAATTTCTGAATTACTGAAGATAACTGATGATTAAAATAATCCTTAATATTTTTCAGAAAGGCTGCAAACACTTAGTCATTTACTCAGTCATAGTAGTTTACCAGAAAAAGGAACAAAAAGGAGGCACCTGCAGGGCTTAGCCCATGCAATGGATCCACTTTGTCCTGCAGATAGGGCACTGAGTGAAAATGATATTCTCTGTATCGCTGAACACAAGGAAAATAATAAGATATTTTAAGTCAAAAAAAATCAGTTACGCAATCTCGCAGTGAATTGAGATTTACAGATTTTGACGTTTGCGAAATTATTTACTTTTGAATTCTAAATACGGAGAATAATTAGCATACATAGGTATTTTAAAATAAAAATATGACCTCCTGAAGCTTTTCTGGTACGTCCAAATGGTATTAGTCCCCGGTTTAGCTATTTCCATTGAACTTTTTGAGCAGCTTCTTCAACTGAAATATAAAATTATGTTTGTGCCGTTAAAAAGCACGTTTCCAGAAGATGGGTCATGAAGTTCCATGTTTTGTTATTCACGATCATGAAGATGATGATGATGCACTCACAGAAAATAAAACGTCCCGAAATAATTACTGCCACCGGAGACGAGACTTTTGACTGGGTTGCTATTCCAAGGCATCACCAGCTCCTACACAGGCAAGGCTGACGTACAAATATCCTCATCAACACAACTTTTTAATTTGCTTTAGGTAGAATTTGGCCATACAAGAGTACGCTGACCTAATCTAGGGTACAACTAAAATACGAATGACCCCTAACAATGTTGAAAAACTGCCTAGAAAGTTTATTAATTAAAACCGGAAAGAAATGGCTCGTCACAAACGATCCCCTGGAAATTAGGTTTACCGAGTACACGCCCGTTGATCTATTAATTCCTTGTATCACTTTAAATTATCTCGCGTAGTGAAAACCCAACTTTATTTTTTTTTCGTAGGTTGTGGCCAGTCTATAGCACTATGAGCGTTAAACGAAAGTTGCTAATAATTTTCATACATAAAGTGTTACCCAAAAATACTGTTTGATAGGACGTAGACAAATACTATGATAGTTTTAATGTTATTGAACATACCAGAAAAGAGGTCACTGAACGATTGATACGACTGATTGAGTCAGGTATGGACGCTTCAAATGTACAACAGCTCCCCAGCGCAAGATGCTCATCAATACTGGTATCAGCCTAGCATGGAACGCGAGCAAGAGGAAATCAGCAAGACGAAGAGACACACTAGAGAGCAAAATTGCTTCTAGAATTGCTGCATAAATAAGTTCACACTTTAACAAAGACTTTCAAGATGAAAAGGTTTTACAGATACTATGCATTATTTGAGAAATCTGAAGACCATGATTTGAACAAAGTTAAAAAGGCGTTCGCAACTGTAACTTTCTTTAATAACCAGCATATGTGATGGCGTGAGCTCGATTATCTTGCATAGAAAAGCAATGCTCCTAATAGTTGGAACTAAAATCTACGCTGAAAGCAATGTTCAGATTTTGAAATCTCTGGGGAGGAATTAAAGTCGAAAAATGCTTGACGGTGTTCCATTCTTTTGAGCTCGAAGGCACACTCGTCCACACAGCCAACACGACTCAAAAAGATGACTCTGTGGCAATCTCCAGTTCCTCATTCTCGAATGTGTGGCTGCTATCAAGCCTTAGCCTCGACCAGATGAACTTCCGTAGTTGGTGCATCAAGGAACCCTATATTTTTCTCAAAACTTTTCCGGCACTTGTGGCTCTGAAAAATACTCGAGCTGCAATTCCTTTGCGAACTTTTGAAGACTACAGAACTTGAAGTTATCATTAGAACACGGCGCGTAGTGTACCACGGACACATGTTTAAAAGAATATTCCCAGATGGTTCAAACGTTCCAATAGTTCGTAAATAAGTAAAATAATATTTACTTTCTGCCCCAGAACTCATGATTCCCCCGTGCAATAAGTTGAATTGTCATTGTATGAAATATAGAAAATAAAAGAAATAAATATATTTTATACGAAATATCTAATTTGCCGACGTTAAAGAAACTACATTTGTCTCTAAATTCACCTAAAAACGCACTTGCCATGATCAAAAATGAACTTTGAAATGCAGTCTTCATTGATGTGCATCACATTTTTGCATCATTTCATCAATTATAGCTGAGAGCTGTGAACATTTTTTCTTATCAAAAGTTAGTAAACTTCTGCTGAAGGCACAATTAAGACATATCAAAATTCATTACATAATTCACAACAACTACTGGAGATGAGTGTAACAGTATAATATGTATAACAAAGATAATACGTAACATAAGTATAGGATAACATATGAAACTGAGTCCTAAAGTGGGAGTACATACTGTCCTAAATGAAGGTGATAATGAAGCCAAGCCCTTGCATAAATTACAACAAACCCTGGTCTTAGCTCGAGTCCCAGTGGTCTACTTCGTAGAAAATGAGGTGCAAAGTTCCAGGTAGTTTGTAGATTGCTTCTCATGATCAGAAGCGCGTGCTTTACTATATCATAATTCGTCTACGCTAAATTATTTTGATTTTTTCCTTGCTCTCAGTTACGCATGTACGTAAACAAAACATTGTTAAGAAATATTTTAATAACTTTAGGGTCTAATGCCAATCTGGTTTCGTCTGATAAATCTTGCGTCAGCATGATATGGGACTGGCCATTCCAGGACGCTGGAGCAGACACATGTTAGTGTAAATACTTGTCATTTGAGTGAAGCAAACAAACAAAACAAGAAAGTATATTGCCAATAAAATTGGTAACTCAGAAATATAAGAGCATTAGTTTTTATAAGTGTTTTATTATGTAATCCGTAAGTAGTAGGTATTCTATGCATAGTAGACGATAGCGCAAGGTTGAAATAGCAGTGTAACCAAAGCTACGTTCTAAAAATAGGAAAACTGATCTAAAATAAGTGAAATGTTAATTTATATTAATAGAGATTGAACGAAGTACACATAAATTGTTACACTTCATATGCACGGCACCACTGAGGGATAAATAATCGTATGCTGTCCAGTTATAACTCAAGTTCAAGACCACTAGTCAAATTTTCGTGACCGCACCCTACCAGATATAGGAGTCAAGAACTAATTTACACCCCCATAGAGATTAATAAGGCTAAAGTGCACACTTAATACTAACATGCATTACAGGTCAATTTAATCCTTATTGGCCAGCATCTCTCACTGGTCGATATACCCTACTGGCTAATGAAGCTTACTGGTCAGGAAACTTACTGGTCATTTTATTATTTAGAGGCCAATATATCCTACTGACTAATAAACTTTGCTTATCAGTATGGCTTGCAGAGTAATATGCTTTACTGGTCAACTTACCTTTTTAGCCAATCGGCCTTAAGGTCATTTATGTTGGGCAACAAATAGATTAAAATGTTGAACATACGTACAAACGTTTTTGGTTCTTTTCTTTGAGTCACAAACTTTCTACAAACTTATTCATAGTCCACATATTCTTGGTCTTCACTAAATTATATACAGCGAGGGTAGGGTGTGAGTTTCTTTTATATTATTAATACAATAACATCAGCACACGATGAATGAGGGGAAACTGCAAAAACGTGCGTCTCTGAGAGCCTTGCTTCGAGGCAAAGATTTATATACCAGACTCGGGTTAGCCTTCTGAAGCAAGCAAATAATATCGCATACGTGCTTATTTAGCACTGCCACCGTGCAATTGATGCCGAAGGAGCCATTTTTCACGAGCAATTTCCTATTCATGACTGTTGCTCATAGATATGGAAGTGTTGCCCATACTTCTCTTATTATTGTGATAAGCAAAGGAGGTATCGCACAGGAAAGTGCCGAGTTCCTGATGACTTTTATGCTTATAGACATGACTCCGTTTGGAGAGGTCAACTAAACTGTTCAATGAGTTGTTTGTTTCAGGTGTCGTATTGGATGTTCAAATGGAGCTAAGCCTTACGGTATTTTCTTTCCCACATCGAGGTTACAATTTATTTCAATAGCTCCAGTAATTACAGTAAACTGATCGTTTGCTGAAATTTAGACAATTTGTAAAAAATAGGCCTAATGCCTAAGCGATTCCTTTGTATAAAATATAGACTGTAAGCCTGATTGCAGTCATTTAAGAGGTATAAGCAAGCTGCGTTTCAGTGACAGAATATACGGTACGCCACTCACTCGTGGAAGCTTTATAATTTTATCATGTTAATGCTAAGTCATCAAATGAAATGATTTTCATCATGCCATCACTTACATCGAGTGGCACACCTAGTTAATTAATACTGCTCAAGCCTTCGCTTAAAATTAGTCTCATTTCGAGCCTTATCGTCCCCTATTGTATGTACAGAAATCATTTCAGCGACTGCTTCTCATCAATCCAAAAAGTAACTAGAACTGTTGCCATAGAAATGTTGCCTTACTAAATTAATGCGAGAGTTTCATGTCAGACGAGTCATGTACTATGACGTAATTTTGGCACATTAAAACAAGACTCATTGCCTCCAGTATAATCAAAGAAAAAGAACAGCTCATCGAAAGCTGTCAGCGCGTCTTTCAAAACTATGCAAGTTAATTTAAATAAATTTTGGGAACTACTAAAAATTCTTTCTATCTTTTGGCCCACCTTACAGTAAACATATCAGCGACGTATTGTGCCCTCAAATAAAAAAAATTCGAAATCTTCCGCATCTTTTACATCGAACGATTGAATTTTGTGTAGTCTCCTCTCAAAGGCATGGTTAGTCTTTGTTTGTATAATTTACACCGAACAAAATAAGTTGATATCCGTTAAGGAAAATCACAGGTCTTCTAAGCAATGGAAATAGAAAAGAAATAGCATAAGAATTGCTCACAATAGTCAAATTCTTTGATGAATACACGCAAATGATACAACACCCCGTAACCTGTTAGCGCATCGTGGTGATACTTACATGAGATACTAGAATAGAGAACGGAATAATCCTACCCATGCCTAAGGAAATTACTTTTCCTTAAATAAGTTCTCACAATATTTAATATTACATCTAAATAAATAAAGTAAATTCACTCTCTTCAAGGAAATAACATTATACATGTAGAAAATTCGGAGAAAAAGTTCGCTGCCGCTACATTGAATTGGAAAAGAGCGAGAAACGACCTGAGGAAAACACACTAGCCTGTGGCAAATTATTTTGTGTTTAGCCGATAATAAACAAATAGCAGCACCCACAAGAGCATAATGAATCACGGATACACATGTCGAGTTCTGTAGCGTACGTTGTTGCGTATCTTTACCTAAATTATCTCAGAAATACTTTTATCATGGAAACCATCATAACACGGAAAGCTTTCTCGTTGAATTTTGATCATGGCGACGTCGTTTTAGAATAATTTTTTCATGTTTGCTCCGGTGATGAACTTGCAATGATACTGAATGCACTCACCGCAATAAGCCGGGCAATTATTACACCAAAGCTTGCTAATACACACATTTGAACGTGTTCAAATATTTGGTGCATTACTTTTATCAAAAGAAAATTATTTATGCACACTTCCCTGAGCTTGGTGCATCTTTAAGCAAATCATGACATTATTTGTTAGGCAGGTTTAATACCGTGGGCTTCAAACCGAGGCCTTTATGTATCACAAAATTTCATTAATTATTGAACTGGCTTCTAAAGTGGTCTAAAAATGTTATTAGCGTTTAGTAATTTCTTTTGAAAAGTGTTTCTGAAATAGAAATATACATGCAACTCTTTATGTATATATATTTGCATTCTGATGACTAAGACAGATGAACGTTAACGGTGGACAAAGCCTCTACCAGCCAAGTTGCTTAGTGGAACAGGATACTAAAAATTTCAATATTGTCGACTCTGCTCGGTCCTAAATGCTACTTCGGTTGTATAAAATAAACAAAGTAGAAAAGACTGAATAATCTTCGAGAAGGAAATGACCATGTGGTCCATAAAGTAAGGATATTAAAGACTGTAATGCTTTTATATTTGACCTTCCCTTTGAACCTCTCTATGACAAAGATAGAAAGAAGTCCATACTCGGCGAGATAGCTTCAAAACTATTTCAGAAGTTAATTGTTTTCCTCAGTGTATGTGATGCAGATCTAGCTCCATTTATTTGACCAAAAGGCATTTTTCTAGGCAAATGTTAATTTTTAATGGGATAATATTTATCTCCGCTAATTTCACAAAAGTTAATCATGAACGCTATTCCACGGTTATTCTTTAACATTATTCTTTGTCATTTATGAACAAATTCCATTTTTATCACAAACTATTAATAGTTCAATGAAATACTTTGTTACTTAACTCGAACAGAATGCATTGAATTGTTGTTCTAGTGATAAACAGTGAAAACATTCTTCCCACGTCACCGAGTTGAATAGTGGGAGTTATAATGAGTTATAAAGGGTGGGCCAAAAGTAAGGTTACAGTTAACACTTATACAGACAATGAAGTAACCGTAACCCTACTTTTGGCCCACCCTACATATGAAAATCCGCTACAGCGGTCACCTCGTTCTCATCCAATTTGCAAAAAAAATACAGGAAAATAATTTGAATGGCGATGAATATGAAGGTAGTTCAAGAATTGCCGTGTAATTATTGTAAAAAAACATGACACACACGCTATAGAGCAGGGGTTCCCAACTTTGCTCTGACCTTGTACCCTCTTCAGTATTTCGACAGATGAGCATGTACCCCAATGAATAAGATATTTGCGAAACATATATTCATTGATACATAAATAAATATTTAGAAATAAATAAATAATATACCTTGTATGTACCTCTTTAGATAAACAAATGTACCCCTAGGGCTTCACGTACCCCAGGTTAGGAACCCCTGCTATAAAGTATCTGTGGTTCAGGAGAAGGCAAAGGCTCGATAGGACACATCTGTACAGCGACGGTGCGAATAAACATGCACTCGTAACCTCGAGGTTACTTCTATATTAGTCGGTAAGAGGAACGAGGCATTTGGAATGAAGACTGTTGTGTTATTCAGCACGACATTCAACTCTGTTCTGTGAAGGTTACGCTTCGCCCTTCTGATGTAGCGTATATATCATACGTCGGGAACAGAGAATGACTTACAAGCTTGTAAAAGTTTTGTTACTGTGAATTAAGCGTGACACATGTAAAGTTCTAGTAAGTCGTATCATATTTTTCTTGATTGGTGCTCACTTTTGCGACTGTTGGAATGTAAGTAAATAAATAGCAAATCAACTCAACAAAGTAAATATAGCAGCCGTAGTTTACCGAAATTTCATCAGGAAATAATAATTTTAGCTTATAAAATTACTATTATATTTCCATACGACTGCGTTTAGCTGCTTTTTACCACAAACCTTCATAGAATGTTCATTGCAGACGAGTATTTGAGAACAATAGTTTTGCACTTGTAGAACATGGTAAGATTACACAAGATCAAAGCCCCCATTTAAAATTCTTTTGGAATATACAATCACTTACGTTGACTGAACAAAACACCTAATTTCACTTCTTGAAATTGTCATCCTTCAAGCTTCATTATTAAAGTGTTAGAAAGCAGACTCGTTCATTGAGCGCACTTGAAGTCAGCAGCTTTTATACGAGCAGATTTTTATAGATTTTATCACAGTATTGAACGCAGCCTCGTCCTGGAAAAGAATAAAGGGCTTGACGAGCCTCAAGGTGCCCGTAAAACCCATGCTATGAGAAAACTTTTTAAAATCTTCAGTTAGTGAGAACCACCCGAAGACTTGGATTTACCAAACCACAAGGCCTGCTTTTCGTAGCTAAGGTCAGATCTCGATAGGTTAAAGCAGTAAGAAGAAATGAGTTCTATGAAAGTGCTACAAATTGCACAATATAACGTGCATAAACAGGGATAGGCTTCACAAGGATACGTTTTATTTGTCTCTATGTCAGAAAACTCTATGGCGGTCTTACGTACTCACAGAGGCCGTACCTACCAACGTTGTATCTCGATTTCCAGCATCGTTTTGTTATGCAAAGCCGCTCAGGATTCCAGAGCTGACTTAGATTTGGTGGAGGGTGTCGGGAGTAAAAGAAGATCACCCTCACAACTTAGGGATAAAATGCACACAGCGAATAAAATTTAAGGAACATTTGTTGCGTTGTTAAATTTATTTTCATTGTCAGAGAAATCTAGGACAAGTTGCCTACTCTCCTGCAACTTTTGATACACATTAAAAAAGGAAGATTAACAGCAGGTATTGAAGGTCACACGAAAAATTGGAGCTTCGTAACAAAAGTATCAGTTATATAACATCTTTCCTTGTTCCTACGAATTCAGTTTGGGTGCACGACATATGCCTGAGGAGTAAAGAGACTTATGAAAACTGGTAATTAGTCGGAAACTGGTTTTGATGATTTTTGGTAATGACAATATGTTTAAAAGGCTTTTGTTATTTTTAATTACAGGTACACTGGAAGGATTATTCCATACTCTCGTAAAATTCGATACTGCCTATAGACATAAGGTCTATACATTAAGATTTTCTTCATAATAATAAAAGCCTATACCGTAAACAATTCGTTAACCGATAATAATAAGCGAATTTCAAGTCAGTACGACAAAAAAACAGCGAATATAGTTTTTAAACATTAAAATAGCGAAATATCAATGAAATTGGACGCCAGTTTAATAAGCCCCAGGATTATTTGAGTTTACACACCACGTACCGAAACGCCTGTTACGACCTTGTGTATCTAACATACAGGATGCAGCAACATAACTTACCTTTTTCAGAAAAGGTTCCTTTCAAAAAAGGACGTTGTGTTGCCGCACCTTGTACAGGGTGGGCCAGAAAGGATGCCCCATTAAAGAACTTTTATAACTCGAAAACTATTGGGATTAGAACATAAGACTATATGTCAAAACATTTATTAGATTTATGAATTTTACTAAAAAATAACATTCAAGTGTGAAAAACAATCTCTGTTAAGTGACGCCCGTTTTCGCGGCAGCACATTTCTAACATTTTTTATTAATTGTATGTAACTTTCGTTAATGTGTTGCCGTTAATTTGCTTGATTTCCTCTTGGATGTTTCTTTCTAACTGATCGATTGTGGTAAGTTTATTAATGTGAACTTTTCCCTTAAGGTATCCCCATAGATAAAAGTCGGATATGGTTAGGTCCGGAGATTTAGGCGGCCAATTAACATCGCCATGCCGAAAGATAAATTTTTGCGGAAACAAGCGATTTAAATGAATTAGTGTTTCTCGCGGTGTGACTCGACAAGAAAACGTTCAACACAACTGAGCATCAGTAGATCATCGCTGAGAAGAATTTTGAAAAAAGATCTTAAATTATTCCTTTACAAATTGCAATTAACTCAACAATTATATGTTAGACTATGCATCTAGGTTGCAATTTTCACGCGAAATGTTGAATATCATAAAAGATAACACTGATGTCCTTAAAAATTTAATAATGAGCGACGAGGCCCATTTTCATATTTCAGGATATGTAAACAAACAAAATTGTCGTATCTGGGCGTAGCAAAAACCTAAACAAGTTGTTGAAAATCCTTTTGCATTCGCAGAAAGTTACTGTCTAGTGTGGTGTGATGGCTGATGAAATCATTGGGCAATATTTTTTCGAAAACGATATGGGTAATGCTGTGACCGTCACTGGAGAAAGATATCGGAACAAGATCAGTACTTTCTTTGAACCTCAACTTGAGGAGCAACATCTAAGAAACACTTGATATCAACAAGATGGTGCCTTAAGTCACACCGCGAGAAACAATAATTCTTTTAAATCGTTTGTTTCTGCAAAAACTGTTCTCTCGGCATGGCGATGTTAACTGGCCGCCTAGATCCCCGGACCTAACCATATCCGACTTTTATCTATGGGAATACCATAACGGAAAAGTTTACATTAATAAACCTTACACAATCGCTCAGTTAAAGAGAAACATCGAAGAGGAAATCAGGCAAATTAACGGCAACACATTACTTAACAAAGATTACAGAAAATTTAAAAAAAGTTAGAAATATGCTGTCGCGAAAACCACTTGATCACTTAACAGAGATTGTTTTCCACACTTGAATGTTATTTTTTAGTATAAATTCGTACATCTAAAAAATGTTTTGACAAACTTTTATGTTCTATCGTAAATAGTTTTTGAGTTGTAAAAGTTCTTTAATGGGGCATCCATTCTGGCCCACCCTGTATATATCAGAGACCTGTAATATCTTTCACGGAGTAATTTATCTGCAGACAAGCAGAGTGTAAGTTCATTGAGATGCTGCTCGAGGAGGATTCCTTTTAGTGGTAGCCTTCGTACTGAAGGTGCGTGCTAAACTTTGCTTCCTTTACTAGCAGGTAATTTTCTCTCACAGTTTTCAGAGTAATATTTATGCTGGGCCAGACTGCCTTTCGCACGACACTGTGAAAATTCACAAGAGTGTATGTTGTTCAATGATTGCTGGAAAATTTGAGAATGTTCGTAGCAGTAAGGCTCATGTATTATGTACCTCCACACACAGAGTACAAAGCTAGTAGCGTGCCTGCTTTGTTCCAAAATTCATAAGGGGGTAAATGAACCAACCAACATTTGTTGAAAAATGAACGGCAACTAAAGGCCTACAAAAAATAAACCGTAATTCTCTATCAGCTTTCAGAAAATATTTAAAAGCCACTGGTTAGCCTAAACTTTTTCTTTTCATTAACAGAATAACCTTTTACATCGTGCGAGCGAGCGTATTACGAACACTTCGATAGAATTCTCAGCTTTTGTCGTAATTCTGCTAAAAAATTAAATCAGTTCTAGCAAAAAATTAGAAAAAGCGTTCCACATTGATGTACTTTGACCGTGAGGGCATTTTTTATGCACAACATTTGAGGCGGCGAAACAGCTTTGAACTCTTACACTCGTTTCGTCGTTGTCAGCACATGTGCTCGCCTGAGCTCTAAAGAACAGTGGCTAAAATTTAAACACAACTTTTATGTAAATGTGGCGGGATTGGAGACATCAATAATATTTGTTGTGGGACTTTAAAATCGAACAAAGCTTTCGACATCAGAAATGATATGATCTCGTATAGGTGATTGGTTGTTTTCTTCGATAACAAAATTGATATAAGTAACACTGTGATCACCATGGTGACAAAAATGAAGGTTCGCGACGGTATTTTACGTCATTCTTAACTTTATTAATGAGATCATCAACTTGCCGAAGTAATTTAATTTTATCAGTTTCCTGCCTCAAAAAGAAATTGAGGATATCCATGTAATGCATTCGAGTGTTTTAACTCCTTTTCCATTTTCAAAAAATACGGACAAAACTTGCCTCAATGTCAAACTACTCATTAATACAAAATTAAAGAAACAAGCTTGAAACTCATTGAAGATAATGATAGGATTCATTTTATTTTATTTAGGGAACGATTGTTTCACTACGGCTTAAACTGAAACAAGAAACTGAAGACATATGTAAAGCACGTAGAGGTCTTTGTGATCAAAGAAAAACATCAATGAGTAGTCGGTTGCTGATACTCTTTGTTCTAAAATACTACCACAAAGTCCTCTGCGGGTTCTGAAGCACACACCTAACATAAGAAGAGACAAATTATTCTGGTGGCACAACTTTTTCAGGAGTTAGACAGAAATGAATTGAGAAACGAACGACTCAAAAATAACACATTTGTCGCCAGATAGAAATACCAGCGCGGCGGTAGACGGGAACAGCGGGACAACAACAAGCAGAACAGAACCAGCCTCATCTCATAGGAAATACCAGCGCTGCGGTGGACGGGAACAGTGGGACAATAAGCAGAAAAAATCTAGCCTTCTTTAATAAGAAATACCCGCGCAGCGGTGGACGGGAACAGCGGGACAACAACAAGCAGAACAGAACCAGCCTCATCTCATAGGAAATACCAGCGA